>VMDO01011180.1:0-68128 GCA_007922755.1 Pedetes capensis
CTTCATTTGTGGCCTTAGTGGTGGGTGCATAAATTTGAATAATAGTCATATTAACTGGCCTTCCTTGTAGGCATATGGATATTATTCTATCACTGACAACATTGTATTTCAGGACAGATCTTGAAATGTCTTTTTTGATGATGAATGCAACCCCATTTCTCTTTAGTTTATCATTCCCAGCATAGTAGACCATATGATTATCTGACTCAAAATGGCCTGTGCTGGTCCATTTTAGCTCACTGATGCCTAGAATGTCAATGTTTATGCGCTCCTTTTCTCTTTTAATAATTTCTAATTTTCCTATATTCATGGTATGTACTTTCCATGTTCCAATTATTAATGGATGTTTACAGTTGTTTCACCTCATTTTGAATCGTGCCATATCAGCAAGTTGAGCACCTTGGGGCTTTACTCCATTTCTGTCATCACGGTAGACTCTACTTTGAGGAGGCAACTCTTCCCCAGTAGTCTTTTGAGTGCCTTCCAACCTGGGGGGCTCATTTTCCGGCACTATATCTGACAGTGTTTCTTTGCTATTCATATGGTTTTCAATGGCTAGTTTTTTTGGGAGTGGTTCGCCAGGTCTTACTCCCTAGTCTCTCTTAGTCTGGAAGGTCAGCTGAAACCTGTCTGTAATGGGTAACCTTGCTCATATCTGAAGTTCCAGTGGCAGAGCTCTCAGCCTCATTACAACACACAAGCCCCCACAGTGCGGCAAACTGACAGACGTGTGGGGGATTGAAAGAATAGGAACTTATTATTTCATTATTATGGAGGCCAGAGTCAAGGTATTAGCAGACAACATTGCCTGCACAGATTCTTTGTCTCCTTCAGCTCCCAGTGGCTGTTCATACCAGGGCCACATCCCACCATTCCCTGCCTCTCTGTCACATTACCTCCCTGTCTCTGTGTGTTTGTGTTTGATGTTCTTCCCATCCCTGTTTAAAAGGACACTTAGACAGATTTTAAGGCCCACTTAGATAACCCAGGAAAAGCTCTTCCTCTCTTTGGAGGAGCCTTTCCCAATAAAGCATTTCTCATTCCTTCTGCCCCCTTATCTGCAGGGCCTTTAACATTCATATTCCTACCAACATTCTGCCCATGACAATGTGTTGTTCCCTTGAACAAGAGGAGCGTATCGTCCAGTGTTCCTCTTTCCTTCTGAGCACTTGCCATACTCACTTTTACATCCAAATTTCTACTAACAGTCTGCTCAAGAAAACACACATCTTTTTATATTTCATGCTTCTTCCAGAATTTATCCATTATCCAATACTGAGTCACTTTCAGATCTCGAGGCATTGTTACAGTAGCACTCCACTTTCTGGTACCCAAATCTGAGCTAGTTTTCTGAGACTGCTGTAACAAATTGCCACAAACGGTGTGGCTTGAAAACTAAGTAATTCATTCTGTCACAGTTTTGGAGCTAGCATTCCACAATAAAGGTATCAGCAGGACCATGTTCTTTACAGAGGATGTAGAGGAGAATCCATTCTTTATCTCTTCCACCTGCTGCTGCTTGACAGTAGCATTCTTAGTTTGCAGCCACATTACTCCAGTCTCTTCCTCTGTAGTCACATCAATCCTCCTCTTTTTTGTGTTTGTGTTTGATTTCCCTTTACCTCTCCTACAATGACATTTGTGTTGGCATTTAGGGTCCCTCTGGATGTACATAACCCAGGATAATTTTCTTAAGATCCTTTAGTTAATAACATCTTTAGCCATATAAAGAATATACTTTATACTTTAGTGTAAAATATACTTTAATGGGCTGGGATTTAGCTCAGTTGGTAGAGCGCTGTGCTGCAGTCTCTGAGGTCCTGAGTTCAATTCTCAGCACCGCCAAAATGGGAGCAGGGCCTGACAATCCACTCCCAAAGGCAATCCTGAAACAGTCAGCCCTTGAAAACCCTATGAGGGTTGCTATGAGTCAGATACCGACTCACTGCACCTAACAACAACAACATACTTTAATAATTTAGCCATTATGTTAATATTCATATATCCTGGAGGTTAGGGATTGAATATATCTTTGTTTTAGGTGGGAGGAGAGAAGGAAAGAACATATTTACTCTACAAAATTATTACTGTCAGGGGCAAGAAGCTTTCTGTAATATGCCACCAGTGGTAGAGTCAATCTATCTGATCAGTTTGCTCTTGTTTAGAGGACAATTTTTAATTTTAAGACTAAAAGTAGCCTATATGCATTTCAATGGTAAAGAAGAGAAAGGAAAGAAAAGTTATTATTTCATGTTGAGGCCCATGCCATATACAGGAAACATTTGAGGACTTGAATATTGAGGGCCAGTGTGAAAAAATGAAGAGACACAGAGAGAATGAGGCAGCCTGTTGCTATGGAGATACAATTAATATTTCCTTTGACTTCCCTTAGAAACCTTGCAGCAAACCTTTCCACATACAGATATTTAGCACTGTTTGAAATCCTCTTCAGTTTCCCTTGATCAAACAAACCTTATTCCTCTCTTCAGCAGAGAAGCCTGTCCTGAATTATTCTGCCCAGCAAGGGTCTTTCTGCTGCTCATCTTCTCCCTCCCCACATGCATAGATGCAGAGCCACACACATCCACATGCACACCCTGTAATAATCTTCTTGCTTTCATTCTTCTATTCTTGTAATTCATTAATTTTCTATGTTGGATGCCCATCGTAATCCCGTCTTGAGTTCTTTAAGGATATAAATATTTAGGTCTAACCATAAAATAAGTAAGAATCTTAGGGATGAGGTCTAGGAAAAAGTTGGATCTCATGTGGTCCAGATGATTGACATGACCATGAAAATATAAGAATCCTATTGCCTGACTTACTCTGATAACTCCTGTCAACTTTAGCTCAATACCTAACTTTCTTTGCTATTTATTTTGAACCTGGTTTTTAAACTCTCTAATTGGGAGTCTCAAATAAGATCCCTAATATTGCACTACTTTGAAGCCAACTTCTTGCTTATGACAAACACTTGCTGCCAAATTGCCATGGTGGTAGAACCTGATCACCTGGTGGGGCATCTGCTGGCTGTCTGGCCTGCATCTTGTGGAGTGCTGAAAACTAAATGCTCAGAATTCCTTCAGTTGACAATAATACATCTTCTGCTGATCATCTCTGGAGCCTTGGGAACTGGATATGACTTCTGATTCATGGTTATACTGAATCCTGTCATTAAATCCTATCCCATCATTAAGGAAAATCTGGCAGAAAAATAGGAGTATTTCAACAATTTCAGACATTATAAGAGCTGCCAAACCAAAACCAAAACACTAAACTTAGAACTCTGAACCATTGTGATCAGTTATCTATATTATCATCTCTACAAAAAATTAGGAACTGGGTCAGGTGTCCCATGAAACACATACAACCTTATTTTAATTGTCCATTTACATGTCTGTATTTCTACTAGATTGTACATCCTGAGAAAAAAGATCATATCCATCATGTTTACAATAACATTTCTCATACCTCATGTAGTGCTTAGAATAGTTGTTGTTGTTGTTGTTGTTAGGTGCCGTCGAGTCGGTATCCGACTCATAGCGACCCTCTGTTCAACAGGGGAAACACTATTGTCAGTGCTTCTCTGCTGTTCATAGGGTTTTCAATGGCAGATTTATTTTTGGGAGGGGGTTGCCAGGTCCTTCTCCCAAGCCTACAGGTTCTGGTGTTCCCAGGCAGTCTCCCATCCAGGTACTAACCAGGCCCGACCCTGCTTAGCTTCTGAGATCTGACGGGATCGGATGCCACAGGGCTACCGCTAGAATAGTTACATAATGAATATGTTGTTGCTTGGTGCTGTCAAGTGGTGTCCAATTCATAGGGACCCTCATAGAGTTTTCAAAGGCTGTTTTGGGATTGCCTTGGGAGTGGATTGCCACATCCTTCTCCCATTTTTACAGTGCTGGGAATTGAACTCGGGATCTCAGAGACTGCAGAGTGGCACTCTACCAACTGAGCTAAATCCCAGCCTCATAATAAATATAGTTTCTGATAAATGAATGGTTAGGTATATATGGTTATAGTGAAAGACTCTTCATTATCTCCTACATCCCAAAGTTCATGTGTTGAAGTCTTGGTCCCTGATGCAGCAGTGTTCAGAGGTGGGGTTTTTGGGAGGTGAGTGGATCATGAGGGCTGTGACATCCTCAATGGATTAATCCACTGATGGGTTCATAATTTGCTGGGCTATTGGGAGGTGATGGAAATTTAGGTGGTGTGACCTAGTTGAAGGGAGTGAATCCTTGAGGGTATGCCCTTGCGGACTATAACTTGTCCTCAGGCCTTTTTTTCTTACTCTCCTTCTTCCACCTCCATCTTTTCTTCTTCCTCCTCCTTCTCCTCCTCCTTCTTCTTTCTCTTCTCTTCTCTCTCTCTTCTTCCAGGTCACCACAGGGTAAATAGCATTGCTTCACTACATGCTCCTTACCATGATATTCTTCCTCCCTATGACCCAAAAACAACAGAATCAAGTGATGATGGACTCAAACCTCTGAAACCATGAGCCAAAATAAACCTTTCTTCCTTTTAAGTTTTTTTTTTAAATCTCAGGTGTTTTGTTATAGTGATGGAAAGCAAACTAACATATGGTTTCTCCCCCATGACGGCTTTGATTGAATTCAGGGAATAAAGCTCATACAGTCCATGCCCTGTGTGTGTAATGTTATCTGAAGAACCAGGCCTTTCTATTTAGTCCTGTTATAGGCAAGCATAAATTGGCCATGATCAATGGAGCCTTCCATATCCTGTAATACTAGTTCTATTGTCTCTCATTGATCAGTTAGCACAATCTAGGTACACTAAGTAGTGTCGTTCAAGAAGTATAGCATTTCTTCCTTTAAAGTTGCCAATGAATCCCGTAGATCTGTATTCATTTTCTAGGGCTGCCATAACAAAGTACCACAGACTATGTGGCGTAACGAAAAGAAATGTGTTTCATCACAATTCTGGAGGCTCCAAGTTTAAGATTAAGGTGTTAGCAGGGTTGTTCTCTTCTGAAGCCTCTCTCCTTGACTTTTAGATTACTGTCTTCTCCCTGTGTCTCCATAAAGACTTTTCTCTGTACAAATCGATATCCTAATTTTCTCATTTTATAAGGACACCAGACCTATTGCATTATGGCCAATCCTAATGACCTCACATTAATTGAAATACCTCTTTAAAGACCTTATCTCCTAATATAATTCTATTCTGAAATACCAGAAGCTGGGACATCAGCATAGAAATCATGAGGGCACATTTTCAGACCATAACATCTTCATGCCTGCAGCTGTAGCCCTGTGGCATCCGATCCCGTCAGATCTTGGAAGTTAAGCAGGGTTGGGCCTGGTTAGTACCTGGATGGGAGACTGCCTGGGAACACCAGAAGCTGTAGGCTTGGGAGAAGGACCTGGCAACCCCTTCCCAAGAATCAGTCTGCCATTGAAAACACTATGAACAGCAGAGAAGCACGGATAATAGTGTTTCCCCTGCTGTACAGAGGGTCGCTATGAGTCAGATACCTACTTGACGGCACCTAACAACAACAACAAACAACAACATCTTCATAGGCCACATCAATAGCTTCACTCCATGATCAGCACACAATTGTACAACCTGCTCTTTTTCTCCATCTTAGGTTAAGGATCTGTCTGCAGCCGTAGCACCCTGGCATCTGATTCTGCCTGATCTGGGAAACCAAGCAGGGTCGGCCTGGTTACTCCTTGGATGGGAGACCACCTGGGAACACCAGGTGCTGCAGGCTAGGGAGAAGGACATGGCAATCCACTCCTAAAACAATCAGCCATTGAAAACCCTATGAATAGCAGGGAAGCACTGACAATAGTGCTGGGCATGACATAGTACTGAACAGTGCTTCATTCTGTTATACACAGGGTCACTATGAGTTAAAGCTGACTCGACAGCACCCATCAACAACAACAACAATACAATAACAGATTAAGGATGTAGTTTAGTAGAGAAAACAGAACAAAGAGTGAGTTTTTAGAAAAATTACCCCAAATTCCTTCTACAGGGCACTTTCTTACTAACTACACTTGAAATGCTTCCAAAGAATTGGGTCAGTGTGCTTTTTCAATGTTTTTTGCTAAGTATTTTTGGCAACAATTGCTGTACTGTAATCTTTGAAGTTGCCCTAAGTTAGATTTCAATGGAATCATTAAACTTTATCTGAACTCCACAAAGAGTGAAATACTGTTTTGTAAATCCTCATTATCTTCTGTTAAAATTTATATTTGTATTCCACATCTCTTAGGACTATCAGTGTTGGCTCAATTTAACTCAAAATTCTAAAAATTTCAGACTTTACAAGTTGTGCAGAGTATGAATGGACAACAAATAGAGTTTCCCTGATCCATCCATACTATTATTCTTCCCTCTACAGAACTGCTAGCCATTTTCCATCATGAATAAAAGATCATTTACCAAAACCAATGGTAGTCTTTTCATTTCCACCACCAATTGACTTATGTATGTGCACATGTTTCAGTTCTAGCCAGTGAGACTTGAAGGAAAAGGTGCTAGGAACTCAGGGGAGATATTTCTTACTCCCAATGGATAAAATCAAAAGACAGAACACCTTTCTCCCTCTGTAAATGATAATTTCTGAATAACTCTAGCTTTATTATTAGCTAAAGCTTTTTATTATTAGCTGAAGTTAAAGCCAACAAATAGAAGGAAGAACAAGATAGCAACAGAAAGCATTCAAGAGTCCCCAAACACCATGTCTATATGCTATACCTGGGTTTCTTACTGAATTATTGAGATAACAAAGGTGAAATAAAACTACAATTTTCTCTCACTCTACTCTGGTCTTGCCATATATTTTTCAGTACATAATTGATACTGTTAAATTCAAAGATAATTACTGGTTAGAAAGAAATCTATGTTTAGAAATTTACAGAAAAATGAAGGGAGAAATGAAGTTAAAAAGGGAGGGAGGTACCTTTACCCTATATGAAGAATTATCCCAGGAAACAGCGAAAATGGTTTGACAAATATTTCTCATAGTTTCAAAATGTCATGATACTCCAGTACTGTTACTGGAGATTTGTGGGGAGCACAGGAAGGCAAGTCAGAAGCACAGGTCCAGGAATTTGTCAACATAACCTTGGTTCTTGTATTCAATAAATGAATTTATACCTGACACAGATGTTACAGTAGAGCGTATAGGTAAGGTTTATTAAAACAGTATACCATTAAGAAATAATTACAGAGAAGACTGAGGCACATGGAAAAGCTTAGATAAACCTGGAAAGGAACTTGAAATAAACTGGGATCCCTGGGTGAATCTGGATAAGGATATTTCTATTTCCTAGGGAAAGATAAAGTCAGAGAGAACAGAGTTAAGAAGGTTTTTAGAGGGAAAAGTACCTTGAATAGAGAAGATGGCAGGCTGGAGAGACGGGAAAGGTATGCATGTGGTTGCTGGAGATGGAAGAGAAAAGCAAACAGTAAGAAGTGGAGAGGAAGGAAGAAAAGAAGAAAGGAAAAAGAGAGTGGGTGCATGTTTCCCCTAGTTTTATTCAAACTAGGGCGACACCAGTGTGACATCAGCCCTGAGAGTCCAGCTCTGGGCACCCAGTGTGACATGAGCATTGGGGTCTTTGTTTTGTAAATGGCTCAATGGCTTGGAATAGTGTGGAGACCATTAAAAAAAGTCCTTCCAGTGTCCTCAATGGCACACATGGCTTCATCCATCATGGACAAATGACAGGAATGATTTTCAATCCCCTTTTCCTCCATATTGCCTGGTAATGCCTGAACTAACCTGACTATCAGTGTGGTGCAAGACTTAGTAAGGCCATTAAAGCCTAATTCTCCCATTGATTACAAATTACTCTGGACAAAGAATAAAAAAGCAACTACTGAAAAACTCTGAAGAATTAACAATAGCAGAAAGAATGGGAGAGAAGCCAAAATTTGAAAGCTGATATTTATGAGCTGAGTATCTAGACATAGAAGACAGGCTAGAATACTTTTTTAAAAAATTGTATTTAAAAAAGTGAGAAAGTGATTAATTCACTAGAGGACAAGTAATAGTTATCAAACAAAATGAAGTGTTATTGTCTACAAATATTTGGAAGAAAAGTCAGCTACAAACTTTAAAAAAGATATAGTGCAAGAAAATGTTCCAGAAATGAAAAAAGTCTGGAGATTGAAAGAACACACTGATAGCAGGAAATTGCATACAATATGATAAAGAACAAAATGCTATTTTTATATAATTTCTGACCTGCAAGGATCAAAAAGATTCAAGGAATCTAGGCAGAAATAAAAGGTATCACTATAGAGAAGAAAAGATCTTAATGAATTCAGAGTTCTCCTTCTGATGCTAAATGATAGTGGGATGTTATTTGTAAAACTATAAGAAAAAGTGTGGATAGGAATATTATACATTCTGACTAAGATTTATTCCAAGGAGTTAAATTTTGAAAAGTCATGAACTGAGGAAATATTGAATCTATGATCCCTTGTTGAAAAGAATGTGAATATGAAAAAGAATACAAGACAAAAATCAAGCAATATATCAAACTTACAAACTCAGAAATGGAAGAAATAAGAAAAGAAGACAGAAAGTGAGGACTAAATCCCTTTAAATATTTTGCAAGAACAAAACAACTATTAGAAATAAATTCAGAATAAAATGTCACAAATCTTGACAATGTAAGGTGTAAGACTTTTGACAGTGTTATGGGTATGTATGGGAAAGACTAAATATAATAAATTTCTTATTTTAACTTCAGAGTCAATAGGTATCAATATCCCAAACTGGAAAAAGCAGTTTTTAATACAGTAGCCAATACCTTAAAGATTATTCTTTTATTATTTTACCTCTTGTACTTCAGATAATATTTAGGAAATACTATAAGTATTATTGTCTGCAGCCATGGCTCTTTGGCATCAGATCCTGTCAGACCTCAGAAGCTAAGCAGGGTTGGACCTGGTTAGTACTTGGATGGGAGACTGCCTGGGAAAACCAGGTGCTGTAGGCTTGGGTAATGGACCCAGCAACCCACTCCCAAAACTCAGTCTGCCATTGGAAATCCTGTGAATATCAGAGAAGTACTGACAATAGTGTTTTGCCTGTTGTATGCAGGATCACTACGAGTTGGATACCGAATCGATGGCTCCTAACAACAGCAATAACATCATAGGTATTACTAATAAATATTTATGTGAAGCTGGGCAATTCTTTCATTTTGTTTTAGCCTAGACTTTCTTCAGTAAATTCAATGAAATAAAATTACCAAAATAAATATTTTAACTAAAATAACTTATAGAATATTATTCTATTTGTATAAATTTTTTCTATTGTTATGTTATTTATCCATCCATCCATTCCTGTATTCGACTATTTACCTACCTACCAACTTGTCCTACCTACACACTTACTCCTTTGTTTTTGTTAATGAATATATTTATGATAGCATCATAATTCATAAATTAAAGAATCTTCTTTATTTTGGGAGGGTAAATACATCTAAGTAGTTGAGGTTTAGCTCAGTTGGTAGACTGACACTTCGTATTCTCTGAGGCTCTAGGTCCAATTCCCAGCACCACAAAAATGGGAGAGGACATGGCAACCTTCTCCCAAAACAATCCCAAAACCATCAGCCACAATCCCCAAGCCATCAGCCATTGAAAATGCTGTGAATAGCAGAAAAGCACTGACTTCCTGCTGGGGATGACAGTGTTGGGGAGTGTTTCATTCTATTGTATATAGGGTCACTGTGAGTTGGACCCAACTTGACAGCACCTAACAACAACAAAAACAACAACAAATACCTCTAAAGTTTGAGACATTTTTATTTCTTTATTCTGGACAACACAAAGTGCTTAAAGTACCATACGTACTTAATTTGAACCCTTTAAATGTCCAATAATAAACATTATTGGTATTCTATAAATATCAGAAACAGAAAAAGAATCATTCACTTCATTATTTTATGTTCTAAAAAACGTTTTCATGGTCCAGAACTTACAAATCAGAAGAATGATGATGAGTGATATCACTTATTACTATTATATCACCATTATGTCACTAATACATTATTATAGAATCACTTATATTCAGTATATTTATTCTGATTTGTGATTTTAAAATTAAAGAAAGGTAAAACCACATGGAAATGTTTGATTATGGAACTTCACATTAAAGGAATTCTTTTTTTTTTCTTTTTTTAATTCTGTGAGTTTATTACCAGTGCAGACATTGCCTCTAATGAGGGCTTTTTTCTAGCCCTTCATTACTGATCTGTGCCTGCAACACTTAGGAATGGTGCTGTGGTTGATATCCTCTGACAGACTGACAAGGTTAATAAGGAAATTCTGAAATGTGTCTTACTTCTGTAATATTGTTTCTCAGAATCCTCAAATGTAAATAATTGTTTTCAAATGGTGAAAACTGAACTTCTACAGAGTTATTTTGTTGAAAGGTAATATATGTACTTATAATAAAGACCACAAAAAGTACGCATTATTAAATAAGTACTCCCCCTTCAAAATTTCAGCTTCTTAATGGAAACCATTGTTAATAAATTCTTTTATACTATTTTCTGGGGAAAAATAACCTATCTTCTTGAAGTGTTATTGTTGGGTGTTTTTGAGTAAGATCTGATTCATAGCAACCCTTATTTAGTCTTTTTCTGTTTGAGCCCATTGTTGCAGCCACTATATTTCTTCTCGTTTTGAATCATGCCACATCAGCAGAAGGAGAGCCCAGGGGCTTTACTCCATTCCGCTCATTAAAGTCGACTCTACTTTGAGGAAACAACTCTTTCCCGGTTGTTTCTTCAATGTCTTCCAGCCTGGACGGCTCATCTTCCTACACTATATTTGAGTGTTTCTCTGCTATTCATAGGGTTTTCAATATATAATTGTTTGTTTTAGTCTGGAAGCTCAGCTGAAACCTGTCCACCATGGGTGGCCCTGATTGTATCTGAAATACCGGTAGCATAGCTTTCAGCATCACAGTAACATACATACCTCTACAGCATGACAAGATGACAGATATTCAGGGGTTTTAAAGAGTATCTGTCCACAAAACACACTTACATACACAGGGACTAAAAAAAATTGAAGCATATATTTGCAATGCTCTGAATGTTTTTTTTGTTCATTAAAAGTATCTTTTTTAGATATATCTAAAAGTATATCTCCCCAAATCAGCACCCACAGACAGTTGCTTCTTCATTCTTTCAATAACTGCATATTATTCTCTTTACTATACCATATGTAATTTAGTTAAATTTTTTGTTGGATGACATTTTTTCTTCTAGTTTTTTGTCTTCTTCAAATATTGAAGCAATGAACAGTGTTGAACATACAACTTTGCACATGTGTGAAAAGCTGCCTAAGTCAGGAGCCATTTACTAAACCCAACTTCTGGAGAGGTGGCATTCACACCATAAACTATTGGAATGGGACCCTCTGAAGTTTGCAGTGCATAGCCTGCAAGGGAGTTCACAGTGGGTATAAGTAAGATAAATCCTAAAGGTGGAGTGCTAATGCTAGGCTTGGAGCAATATTATTAGCGGTGAGAGTTTAAGAGGACATGTTTTTCCCTGGCTTCCTTACTGTGCAACATACACTCCTATATAAATGCTTATGGAGTTGTGTAGTATATGAAATATGGTGGCCCTGATTTGTTTTTTAATTCCTTCCTGACTGCCTTTCTTTTCTTTTCTTTTTTCTTTTCATTTCTTTCTTCTTTCTTTCTTTTTCTTTCTTTTTCATTTTTTTTTCTTTGTGTGTGTGGGGGGGGGGTACTGGGGAGTTGAACTCAGGGTCTTGTACATGCTAAGAAATGCCTGCACCTAGTCCTTTAAAAATTTTTTTTTGAGTATTTTGAAACAGGGTCTCACTAAGTTGTATAGGACATCTCTGGCCTCAAACCTGCAATCCTCCTGCTCAGCCTCCTGAGTCGATAGGATTAAGGCATGTGTCATGGTACCCAGTCCATGGTCTTGATTTCTAAAAGCTCTATAATCAGACTGATTTAGAAGACCATTAGGTAAAATGTACTGTCTCTTTTTGCATTTCAATTTTCATTTATGTACTTTTAAGGGAGTTTGAGTATGTTTTTGTATATTTATAATCCATTTCTAGAAGTATTTGTATGTGTAGGTGTAAATGCTTTATCCGTGCTCTTTGCCTATTTTGTTTTGTGGTGGACTAGCAATTAAAATTCTTTATACATTGAAGACTCAAAAATTAAAAATAATCACTGTCTCAAAAGTGCTGTATATATAGTTTTTTCAGTCGTTTTTTATTAATCATAAGAAATCAAATTTAGTTTAAAATCAGGTATGGTGGCACACTCATATAATCCTAGCACTTGGGAGGCTGAGGCAGGAAATTAAGACTATGAAGTCACCTGAAGTCACCTTGGGCTATGTAGCAAGACCCTGTCTCAAATACACACACACACACACACACACACACACACACACACACACACACACACACACACAGAGGTATAGAGAGATTGAACTCTGTCTTGCAAGAAACTTTTCCATTCAATGCTGATTAAAAAATAATTGCTCCTATTTTTTTAACCCATTTTAGCCTTTGAAATAATTTAAGGTATGAGGTAAATATCCAATTTAGTTTTCTCTTCTCTCCAAATGGCTTATTATATTCGGATACCATTTGTTGAATAACCTATATTTTCTTATTGACTAGAAGTACTACTTTTATTGGATGCCAAATTCCCACTGTACCTGAGTTGTGACACCTTTGTGAATGAGCCAGGGAGAACCAGAAAAGCAGAGTTGTACAAAATAAGGTGGAGGAGTAATGAGGGATTCAGTTTAGGATATGTTTTTTTGTTTTCTTTTGTTTTGGATTTGTTCTGGTTTGTTTTTTGGTTACTTTTAGAGTAAAGAGGTAAAGAGGTTCACTGGGTCCTTGGGATTTCTGGGTTTAGCCTCATTTTAAACCAGGCTTTCACAGGAATTTAATCATAATCACAAAAGGCTGGCCAAACCAGATTGCCCAAAATATTTTTGTCTTTAGTTTCACCATAGCTTATTTTTTATGGCAGGGATTTTCAGTCTTGCCATTATGCTAATTTAGAAAAATAAAATGGTCTAAGTCCAACTGAGTTGGCAGAGAATTTATCCATAACTTTTTGTATTCTGATTTTATGTAAAGAGAAGGCATTTAGAAATCTACTTTTCTGAACACACAATTCTGGTGTCTTTGTTATTAACAATAATTGTTTTAGAAGTATTGACATATTCCATGTACTACCTGTCCAGGAGGTTGCTCTTTGTGGAGAATTTATGTGGGCAGTCACATTTTTTAACTATAAAATCATATTACTTTTCAGAATCCAAAGTTTTGGTTTTGACAAATTTATTTTCATAAATTTAGCAATGATACTAGCCTTAGGGGGAAAAAGTTAGGAACTTCATGTTAGCCAAGAATCCTACTGAAGTAAACATCCTCTGGAGAAACCAGAAAGGTTATTGACTATCTACTTCCAGTTTAACCTTGGACTGAGAACATTGGTTGACTGAAATCCTTTGCAGTTTTTCCATTTTTAGTTAACATTTAGCTGAAGTTTCCTTCTGTATTTTCACTGTTCATAATGAGGTACAATCCAGTATCCAGCCAACTTGTTTCCAAATTAGATTAGCACCTGTCCTTTCATCCTTATATTACTCTTTTTGGAATGAGTGTGTATATATTGAGCCAATTTATATTAGACATGATAGTATGTAATAGTCAAAATGTACAGTATTGCTAGATTATAGTTCCCATTTATACTCATTTTTTCCAGGCATCCAGATTTTGTGACTAGATTTTAGTTTTAACCAAAAGGGATACCAATACATAAAAATTATTTTAATCTAAGTAGATAATGTGATAGGATGTTATGAATTATGGACAAAATTCTCATTAAATGGTCAGAAGCCTTGTACCTGTTCAAAATATTAGAAAGTTATGAATAAGCTTTGAATGAAACATGTTTGGGTCATTTTTTCAAGTCACTGTCAAAAGAAACTATTTTAAGTAGGAAAATGACTTCAGGGATTCAGATACAGAATTCTAAAGAGGGGTGAGAATATTAAATGTGAAATTGGCACAGACATTCTAGAGAATAATTTGAGTTATACATTTATAACTTATACTAGGTCTTTTTTTCTTGGATATATCTTAAAAGAGGCCCCAAAGTGTTAACTGAACACCTATCCATTAGTACCATTGGGCCAAGGAGAGAGTAAATGGAAATTTTGAAGAATAACATTGACAAGGAGAGAGTAAATGGAAATTTTAAAGAATAACATTGAATAATGCAGTATGGGCTTGTGATACTAGAATGCAACAGGAGCCAAGAGCAATTGGATCTGCATCCAGTTGTGTAAGATAGTCTTTAAGGTAGTTTCTTATCATGAGACTTTATAATCTCAGGAAATAAGATGGTTTTCTGAGCAAACACTCTAATGTCCAAATGGATGAAACTCTAAACTCCCCAAAAATAAGAGTCTGAAAATTGTGTTGTTTAAGGTTCAAAACCCTTAAATTAATTTTTTTTTATTTGGGGGTTGAATCTAGGACCTCACACATACTTTGTAAATGCTGTATCACTGGAGTGCACTCCAGCCCCCTTTTTATTTTTTTTATCTTGAGATAGGGTCTCCCTACGTTATGTAGGCTGCCTCTGGCCTTGAATCTGCCATCCTGCTGCCTCTGTCTCCTGAGTCACTAGGATTACAGTCATGTGCTGCTGCACTCAACCAAAACCCTGAAATTCTTGATGAGAATTCCCACTATTGTAGGCTCCTGGGAAAGTTCTAAGAATGGACATTAGCAGGTGTAATTCATACTCTTATTCTAACTATTGGGCTTTTGGCCTTGGTGAGTTGGACTAGGCCACCGCGATTTCTTTGGTTGGTCTGATTGAAGGCTTAAGCTATAGCAGGTACCATGTTAGAACTTTCTGCTATCTTGGCACTCTCTCTCAGGTCCACTTCCTCAATTTTTACTCCTCGTTTGATAGGGAAAAGCCAAGAAAATTGAACTCGGGAAATACCAAAGAACCAATTTTTACTCAGTACCTACAGAGTGGTTATAGAAAGCTCTCCTGGTGAATCAGTCAGACCCCTTCTTGAGTCATCCGTATCCTCCCATCCCCACAACCCCCTTCTGTTCTGTGGAGGAGGGGGGCTGCAGGTAATGGAGGGACAGTTCTGGCTGAGTGCTGAGAATCTACTGCTGAGAATTTTCCCTGAGGTCATACAGAACTGAGGGACCTGAGGCCAGCCACAGGAGAGGCTTTGAGCAAAGATTTAATTCGATTTCTAAGAAGACGCAATATGAACATCATTCCCAAAAGGTCAGTGACTGGTTACAGCTTTGGCTGAAGAACAAAGAGTTGAGGCCAGGCATAATCAGGTCAGAGTAGTGGGTAGTAGAGAAAAGACAAAATCCCCAGTACTTGTTATATGGGCTTTGTGCATCTGTGGCTTTTCTTTATTTATTGTTTGTAGTGTTGGGGGAGATAAGACTTATTTAAGGGCTCCATGACAATGCAGAACAAGGCTGCATTATACGTTTGTATGAAGACCAAGAATAGTGTAGGTTTTTCAAAACCATGATAATTGTAATTACACTTATTTACAGCTTAATAGTGTGACTGATGCCATCCTAAGCACTTTTGCACACACACTTTAATCTTCACAACAACCCTCTAATGAGGGGACTGTTGACCTCCTTATTGTACAGATGTGAAGACTGAGGAAGAGAGTATGTAGCAGAGTCAGGATTTAGGCTGCAGCTGTCTGGTCCCTTAATCTATTCTCTTAACCACTGTGTGATACTGCCTGTGTGTCATTACCTAGGCAGTGGGGAGCAGGGATCACCTGGAGAATGGGAAGTTATGAGTTGATTTTTGTGGTCAGTTGTAGGTAACTTCTGGACAGACTGACAGAAACGATGATATCTCTCAATATTTCATCAAAAAGGAATGGATGCTAAGTAGTTAGGATGAGTCTATTAGTCATTCATCTAATACTCTTTCTGTTGGGTTAGGTTGCTGAGCAGAGCACAGGGGACTTGTCCAGTTAGAGCACTGGAAAAAGTGCCTCGTCTACCCAAATCAGTTCCTTAAAGTCTGAGTCATTTCTACTTATTGAACTGTTCTCTGTTCACTTGGAGAGACTGTTTATGTCACATTCATTTATTCATTTGTAGTAGCACTATCTAAGATGCTGAGGTTGAAAAATGGGAAGAAGTGGCCCTGCCTTCATGTAATATAGAGCCTGAGAGATGAACAATCCAACAATGGGCTGCTTCTTTTAAGGACATGAAAGTAAGCTGGGTTGGCTGAGTACTTTGGGATTGCCTTGGGAGTGGACTGCCAGGCCCTTCTCCCATTTTTGTGGTGCTGGGAATTGAACTCGGAGCCTCAGAGACTGCAGTGCAGTGCTCTACCCACTGAGCTAAATCCCAGCCCGGGTACAGTGGCACATACCTGTAAATCCCAGCAAGAGGCAGAAATAGGATCACAAATTCAAGGCCAGAGTGGCCTGCCTAACTTAGCAAGACCCTATCTCAAAATAAAAAGTAAAAAATGGCTTAGGAGGTGCAGCTCAGCAGTAGAGCACCTACAAAGCACGAGTGAAGCCCTGTGCTCTAACCCTCTGTACCAAAACCAAAACCAAGACCCAAACAGACAAACAACAGCAGGCTGCCTGGGAGAGTCAAGGAGGTCTTCTCAGAAGAGGTAGCTTTTGTTTGGAGACTTGCAGAATGAACAAACTGGTCAGGTCTACAAGCAAAGGAGGTTGTCTCAGGCAGAGCCTGTGTAAGGCAGGGTGCCAGCAGTGAGTTTGTGTGTCAGAGAACTATAAGTAGTTCAATATTGCTGGCTTGCAAAGAGCAAGGCAGGAAATGACAGATGAGACTTGACATTTAGGCAGTGGCCAAGTAAGTCTTGAAGTTCTCTGCATGCCAAGTCACAGTTTATAATTTGTAGGCATTTTAGGAGATTTAAGCCAAGGTTTCCTGGTTAGATCTTCACATTGGCACTATCACTTTGGCAGCCAAGATAGAAGATGGATTAGAGGGAGATGATAGTAGAGGCAGGGGCCCAGGGATCTCAGGCTGCTCTACTCTGCACATTTTTTTGGCACTGGGAGTAGCAATAGTCCTGCCGTTTTCCCCATCGGTCTAGGTCAGATGTCATGGAATTGAAAAGCCTGGTGTTGAGTGAGACTGGGAAGGTGGTACAGGAAAGAATATTGTCATAACCTGAACAGTCAAGAGTGCATAATGTAACAGCCAGGGTTTGAAATTTGAGCCAAATGTGTTTGTAGTGTGGAAAATCTCAACTATCTACAGGTTAAAACAACAGAAATATCATCCTCAAGTGCAGAATTTTGCTGTGGTATCCCTACCATTTTCATCATGATGCCATAGGACCTACTTTGAGGCAAAAAAAAAATCTATAAATCAGCTATTTTTCTAACTTATGCAACTAAACTCCCTCAGATTGTGTCTAAGTAGAATTTATAAAAAGGATCTACATCGCAGGAAGTATGCTTTTGTTGAGTATGTGAGTGCAAAATGTACTCTTTTTTCAGAGAATTATCAATCAGATTAGCCTTACTTTTGTAATATTTATGCTGTAACTTCCATGAATTGCTCATCAGGAGGTTTATTCCTAACCTCTCTCCAGGATTTCATCATATATATCCACACACACTGTACCCACATATATCTCAAAAGTACATCCATACATATAAAAGATGAACTGTTATCTGTAGGATTTTTTAATCTTTTCTAGAAGACAAAGTCTTGGTTTGCTTACTTTAAGCCATAATTTAAAATTTCTCTTCTCCAATGAGTTTTCCAAAATATTTAAAGCAATAATGTTTATGTCCATGATAATTTAATTATGTCTGCATTTGTGTTATGTTTTCTGCTTGTCATCTTACAACAGTACTTCTGCTTGAAAAGTCATTAATAAAATAAGCACTGTCGTTGTATGTATTTGAAAGGTGTTGAGACCCTGGCTGGATCTCTTGCATGACTCACTCTGTCAGCATCTAACCTAATACATCCAACTCGAAATTGGCCTCCAGCTTGCTGGCACTTGACGGGTGATACTATTAACTGGCAGATTCTTTCTAAGCTGTGTGTATTATCTTGGTGACTTTACAGTTGGGTTCCGTGTGTCTGTGGCACATGTACAGGCCCCAGATGAACTTGTGCAATCTCTAGTTTCTATTTTCATGTTATTGATTACACAGTCACACATTTCCCCCAATAAAACAAGTTCATCTGAAATGAAGTGAGCAAAATGGAAAACACACAGCATGGCTGGATGCCAGGGAGCTGTGATATGTCCATTGCAGTGAGCTAATGCCCTACAGATGGTATTGTACTGACTGTCAGAGCTCATGAACTTCAATTAATATCCCTCAGTACTGGTATTTCCTGAATGTTCTATGTCATTCAGTGTATTTGAAGTTAATCACAACTTATAATTTTACAACATAATCATTTCAGAGGAATGAGACATCTACACCAACATAAAACAGGAAGAATTATGATATTTTTGCCTATGTAATGGAAATATTGTTATTATGATATATACTATTATGTAGCTAGAAGTAGAGATTTTGAAATTAGACACTTTCATAAATTTAGAACCTCAGTATTTTGATGATAAATTCTTTGCCTCAGTTTGCTTATCTGTTAAAAAAAAAAGAGGTGGGATAAACTCTTGCTAGTAAGAAGATACCTGCAGCCATAGCCCTGTGGTGTCTGATCCCGTGACATCTCCAAAGCTAAGCAGAGTCCAGCCTGGTTAGTACTTGGATGGGAGGCCTCCTGGGAACACCAGATACTGTAGGCTTTGGAGTCGCACCCAGCAACCCACTCCCAAAAAATCAATCCACCATTGAAAACCCTATGAATAGTAAAGAAGCACTGAAAACAGTGTTTTTGCCTGTTGTACATAGGATTGCTATGAGTTGGACACTGACTCGATGGCACCTAACAACAATAACAACAACAACAACAACAACAACAACAGAAAGAAGATTGCCTGTAGTCATATCACTGTGGCATCCAATTCTGTCAGATCTTGGAAGCTAAGCAGGAATGGACCTGGTTAGTACTTGGATGGGAGACTGCCTGGGAATACCAGATGCTATAGGCTTGGGAGAAGGACCCAGCAACCCACTCCCAAAAACCTATCAGCCATATGAAGAGCAAGGAAACACTGACAATAGTGTTTCGCCTATTGTAGATAGGGTTGCTATGAGTCGGATACCAACTCAACAGCACCTAACAACAACAACAGTAAGAAGAGTAAGTAAAGAACTTATGTTAAATATTTGGCATTTATTATGTGTTTAATAAATATTTTCTGTTTTATTACTCAACTACCAATATTTGATTACCATTTAGACTCCAATGAACACTGACGTTCTTTAGTTCATGCAGGTGAATTGATAATCTGGATTATCATAGATTATGAAATTGGAAAAAGCTGTCTTTCTAAGAGGGTTAGGTGAACTCTCGAACATACCACTTTTCCCACCCCAAATAGCTTCAGAAGTCTATGCAAAGTGATTCTAATCATTTTTTCTTGTAATTGCCAATGAATGACAATGAAAAAAAGTGTAAAATTTAAGGGCTATGCAAAAAATTGCTATTCTTACAGTTTTCAGAAGGAGATGGCAAGTATTGATGAAATATAGAGCCAGGAATTCAGAATCTCTCTTGAAATCACCTTGTAGATATGCAATTATCTGTTCTCTATCTTATAAAATAATCATAAAGTACATTTTGTAAATGTGAGAAAAAAGAAGTATAAACACTAAATATTTTCTCCTAGGACAGAGCGATTTTTTTCAGAGTTGCAAATGCCAGCAGATTTTGAGGATTTACTCACTAAAGAATGTTTTCATATTTGAACTCATTTCAGACAGATATAACTCAATTCAGATGACTGAAACAAAGTGAAAGTTTTCTCACTACATATATGTAAATGGGGTTTCATTCTGTTTTCAGATGTTCTGAACTGTGTTATGTTTCTCATTTTCATTTGTTAGGTGCTGTTGATTCCAGTCCAACTCACAGTGGCCCTATGTATAACAGAACAAAACACACCCCCAACACTGTGCCATTCTCAGCACTATTGTCAGTGCTTCTTTGCTATTCATAGGATTTTCAATGGCAGATTGTTTAGAGAGTGGGTTGCCAGTCCTTCTCCCTATCCTGCAGCACCCAGTATTTCCAGGTGGTCTCCCATCCAAGGACTAGCCAAGCCGACCCTGCTCAGTTTCAAAGAATAGGCAGATCAGAGGTCAGGGTGCTGTTGCTACAGATTATTTTCACTTAGGATATCTTAAAATATTTTAATGGCTGTCCTGTAAATGAGATGAAAATAAAACTTAATGTGGCAGTGCTTATGTACAGGTATCTATCTACCTATCTATCTACATATATATGATTTATGTATATATCATATATATTCTCTTATATTTATGGTATACAAAATATATATGATATATATGTATGTGTACATATATATGTATGTATGTTTATACACACACACACACACACACACACACATAGAGAGAGAGAGAGAGAGAAAGAGAGAAAGAGAGAGGGAACTGAAATTCCTTATATCGTTGTAAAATGAATACTGCTATGTGAACACATACCCTTATATATCCTTCATTAGGCATCATCTGGGACAAGAGTCAAAGAGTATTAATGTATTAGGAGCAAAATATGATAGGTCTTCTTTGATTTTCTCTATTACTATCCTCTCTGAAGTGGATATATCAGAGATTTATTTACTTTATTATCCTACCCAGAGAACATGATCTGAGTATAATCAATCTGTATTTTTGTGGGGTTTTGGTGGAGGGCTGAATCCCATAACCTCATCCATACTTTGCAAGTCCTCTATCACTAAGCCTTACTCCCAGACCCCTTTTTTAAATTTTTTCCCTTCAGATAGTGTTTTGCCAGTTTATGCAGGCTGCTTCTAACCTTGAACTTGCAACCCCCCTGCCTCTGTCTCAGCTTCCTGAGTTGCTGGGATTACAGGCATGTACCACCACACCCAGGTATTTTTATGTTTTCTACTGAGCATTATAATAATGAGGATGTTATAGATGTGCCTGAAGATTAAATGAGACAGTTTATATAGTGATTGATGTAGTTAATTATTATGTATCTGACTTTATTCTTGCCTTAGAGATTCAACACTTTGTGTTGATATAGTACTTTGGTGTTTATGAAGCTCTTTTACATTTACTGGCACGATCGACTTCAGAATAGGCAATATTAGTCTCATTTTTTGGATTAATAAAATTAATAATAAGGGGCTAGGAAAACAGGACTTTTGCTAGAGAAACTTTTTATTATTGGAGTATGTTATTGTTGTTAGGTGCCATCAAGTTGGTATCTAACTCATAGTGACCCTACATACAACAGGCAAAGCAGTGTTGTTAATGCTTCTTTACTATCCATAGGGTTTTCAATGGCATATTGTTTTTTGGGAGTGAGTTGCTGGGTCCTTCTCCCAAGCCTACAGCATCTGGTGTTCCCAGGCAGTCTCCCATCCAAGGACTAACCAGGCCCAACTCTACTTAATTTCTGAGATCTGATGGGATTGGAAGCCACAGTGGTAGGTACAGCTGTAGGCACTGGAGTATATAAGAGTTTCTTAGTCTGTTCAAACTGCTATAACAAAATATTATAGGCAAAGTGGCTTCTAAACAACTGAATTTTGTTCCTCACAGTTTTCAGGGTTGGGGAATCCAAGTTCAGAGTGATGGCAGACTCTAGTGAAAGCCTGCTTCCCATTTTTAGGGAGCACATTTTTGCGGTATCATTTCATGGTGGAAACAGAAAGGGATCTCTCTGACATTTTATAATAAAGGCACAAATCCCATTCATGAGGACTCCATCTCCACAACTTAATCACCTCCTAAAAAGCCACCATATGATTTACTGCCTTAGAGATTGGCATTTCAGTCTATGAATTTGGAGGGAACGTAGACATTCAAATAGCCAGGAGTGAATGAATGGTAAACAGTCCAGGATCAAAATATCTTGACAGGCTGGTCATCGTGCGGATTAATAAATAATAGCATTATTGCTCCTAGAAAAAGAAAAATAACATGTGGACCAAAGTAGAAAAGGCATATTGTAGTTGTTAGGTGCTGTCAAGTAGGTATCCAACTCATACCGACCCTATGTGCAACAGACAAAACACTATTGTTAGTGCTTCTCTGCTATTCATAGGGTTTTCAATGGCTGATTGTTTTTTGGGAGTGGATTGCCAGGTCCTTCTCCCAAGCCTACAGCATCTGGTGTTCCCAGACCATCTCCTATCCAAGTACTAACCAGGCCCGACCCTACTTAGCTTCCAAGATCTGATAGGATCTGATGCCACAGTAGTACAACTGTGGGCAGCTAAGGATTAGGGGACATATATGGTGTGATGACAGTACAAAGTCATCCACAAGCTTATGTTGAGTTGCCATTTTATTTCACTTATCATATAGACATGAAGAATAAATTTTGAGGGAAAGTGCTTTAGTTGTATTGGAAATGCTACTTTTTTATGTACACTATTGAATGACAACATAGCTATCTTGTCCTCCAGAGCAGGGAGGTTATTTAAGCAGCCTCTCCAAAACAAAGAATTTCAGTAGAGGGAGAGAAATTATTGGAATACGTGTATTTGGAAAAGAGTACAAGAACTACTTGGTTTATTCCCAATATTGTTTTTAAACTTTGCTTTGAGTCCTGTTATTAATAAATTTTATGTTTTAAAAATGTTTAAGAATCTGACAAATGCTATGATCATTTTCCCCCAAACAAGTACAGAGATATTTACAATGTTATCTACTATTTCAGAGGGATCACAAAATCCAGCCTTGAGCCCCCAGGTTCAGAAATACAGTTTAGATTATAAAAAAATAAAAATACCTTTATAAAATTAGTATCTTTTTTTAGAACTCCAAGGCCAGATTGTTTTTAAATTTATTTATTTATTTATTGTTTATTATTATTTTTTTGTCTATCAAGTGCTCAATGAACTGGCTTATCTGCAAATAGAACTTTTATAAATATAGGCACTATACATGGAGGTATAGTAGACCCTATAATTTTGTAGATAATAATGGTTAAATTGTTTCAATGTATTTCGACTAAATATTGATAAGGAGAAGGTGAATGCATACACTGGTCTGATATCATCATCAACTAATATGTGTTTGCCAGGTAGGGGCAGTACACGTAGTTTAACTTGAATTTCAGGTGAAGAAATATTTTTTTCAGTGTAAGTATTCCCATGTATTGGGAATTCCCCCATAAAGTTCAAACATACCCCAATGCATGGGGTATATTTTGCAAAAAAAAATTCAGTTATTATCTAAAATTTAGAAGTATCTCAATGTCCTGATTGCTTTCATGATCCCTACTATTTCCTATCAGCAAGGATATATTATCTCATTTTTCATTTCCTCCCAATCCCTCTATGTATGTTGAAGACCTTAGACATAATAGTCATGAAAATTGCTAAGTAAAAAAGTGACTCAGTTTCTAGGCATGAAAGACTTTGCATTTTGTTCAAGTATTTCAAGGGACATCATAAGACTCCAAAATAGATGTCATAAGAATCCCAGCAAGTCTTAATTTTGAATAATCTGTTCAAATTGCAAGTTAACATAGGGACTAATATCTTTTAAATTCCCAAATCCATGTTTTTAATCTCCATTAGTAGTTCTCAAAGGAAGAAATACTGTATTCTAGAAGGGTTGTATTTAATAGGGGCAGCCTGAGGGGTGGAGAGTGGAAGAAGAGAAGCCTCCTGGACTTTAGTGAGTGGAAAGCAGGAATAATACATATCCAGGAGTATGGAAAGGCAACCCCATACAGCAAGGAATTGTTCTTGGTTTCACAGGATTTTTGAGATTATAGCCAGATAGTCATATGGGAAACAAACTCTTAAAAATTAGTTTATGGGATTAACTCCAATAGATACATGTACACAAAGTTTTATATTGTTTTAATATGCATTGAATTTTCCAATAATGAAACTAATGCATAAATCAAGAGAATGTTATTTATAAAATCTGGTCATCATTTGGTAAATGGAGTCCAAAAAAATCCAATAGTGTATATAATCCCAGGTAATGGTTTCACAAATTGATGAAATGACCAGAATAAAACCTGCACAACCAAGAGGGAGATAATGGTTCCAGTGGCTCAAATGAAAGATCCACAATCCAAATGTGTCCAGGTCCAGGTGCCATGTGACAACACCTTCAGTCAGTTGACTGCTCCAGATTAATATTGTTGGGGCAGTTATGCATCTTGAGGTTGGCTGGATCTCCCAGAACAGCAGCAAAAATCGCAAAAATCTCCTGATTACTTGGTTATTGGCTCATGGCTCCCGTGGAATAGTCCACTATTTCCCTAGACAATATGGTTTGCTCTGCTTCTGCCTGGCTTTGTTTTTGCATCTAATCTTCAACTCTCATTGAAATAACTTTAGTCTTCCTTCCATGAGACGGGGGCTGGGCAGAGGACTGCAGTAAATTTTTCCATATTATCTTGTGGTTTTACTGTACTTGGTTTACTCTGGAACTTTCCTAAAAGTTCTTCATTTTAGAAAATTCCATCATTGATGGTAATCCTCTTATGAAATTCAATCCTTTAATTCAACAATTTCTATCTATCAAATTCAAATTCTATGTAGGGGTTAAAATACATGTCAGTTTGTTTTCTACTGAAATTGCATTGAAATATTAATCATATTACTATTAGTTTGTTTTCTTTCATTGTTATTTATAATAAAGATGTGTCACTATTTTCTTTTTAAAAATTATATGTTTACATAATATATTACATATAAATAGCATTTCAGAATACTTACTGAGAGCTGCTTCTATGAGTTATCTAATGGGAATATGTATTTCCATGAGTATCTGTCAATCTGTTCACTGTCCAGCATTCAGTTAAAGTACATTATGATTCACAAATTGGCAGATTAATTACCCACAGTATCAAATTGTAGCTGGAAAAGAAAAACTATGCCAAAAAGATAATAGCAGTAAATAATACTTCTTGACATATGTTTCCTAGGAAAACTCTATACACATTTTTAGAAACCATTTGCAATTTTACTGTTTATAAATATCTCTTAAAGTGTTCTTAAGTAAGAAGGAAAGTTCTTTATTACCCCAAGGAATACTTCCACATACATAGCATTTTGATAGAGAACTCAAAAAAAGGGAAAGATTTCTTAACGAAAGCCTTGGGGTTGCCTTGGTAAAATGCCAACTGACACATCTGGAGAAAATATTATGGAGAAAGGGGACAACTGAGCTATGCAGGACACTGCATTTTATTAGATAGAGGATGTAAAATGGCATAGTGATTAAGAGCCTTGTTTAGAGTTGGACATCACTCAACTGAAGTCCCAGGTGTGCCACTTCATGGAGCCTTGAACATTTTGCTTAACTCTCTGAGGTTTCAATTTTCTCTTCTGTAAATAAGAATAATTGTAAGTCCTATGTCTTAACCCTATATAAAGTAACACATTTAATGTATTAATCTGCTCATGGTGCCACAACAAAATACCACAAATCAGGTGACTTCAGTAACAGAAATTTATTTCTTACATAGAAGCTGAAAAGTCTGAGATCAAAGTGCTAAGGGATTCAGGTACTGTGAGGGCTCTGTGAGTTTCAGATATCAGGCTTCTGACTCTGTCCTCACATGGCTTCTTCGTTGTGTACATTGGAGGGATAGAAGGAAAAAAAAAGGGGAGGGAGAGGAAGAGTGTGAAAGGAGAGAAGATATGACAGAGAGCATGTGCTCTCTCTGGGGTCTTTTCTTAAGAGGACATTGATATCAGATAAGGGTTCTTCCCTTATGACCTCATTTAACCTTAATTAACTCTTCAAAGGGCTGGGGTTTGGCTCAGTTGGTAGAGTGCTGCCCTGCACTTTCTGGGGCCCTGAGTTTGATCCCTAGCACTGCAAAAACTGGAGAAGGATGTGGCAGCCCACTCTTGAAACAATTCCAAAACAATCAGCCATTGAAAATCTTATCAGGGTCACTAAGAGTAGGATTTGACTTGAAGCACCTAATAATAACAACAAACCTCTTTAAAGGTCCCATCTCCAACCATATTCACTTTGGGGGTTAGGGCTTCAGTATGTGAATTTTGATTAGGACATAATTCAGTCCTTAGCACAGTGTCAGATCCTTAGTTGTACTAGTAAACATTGGTTATGACTAATACCTTATTTCTAACAAAAAACAACCATGTTCTGAAGTATTATCCCTATTTTGGACATAAGAACATTGGCTCAGAAAGCTTGGCTTACACACTTGGGTCATATAAACATTTGGACTAACATCCAGGAAGCAGTGATATCAGAATTTAAAGTTAATTCAGGCTGATAGCAATATACATGCTCATTTTATTTCACACTGTGTTGCTTTGTAGAATAATGCCATTTTAATCAATTATTAATAGCAAACATTCTTATAATACCTTGTAAGTTGCAAAATGCTTCCCCAGCCTTTAACTGTTACTGTAGAGGATATCATGTTGTTAAGTGCCATCAAGTCTGGTCCGACTCATAGAGACCCTGGGTACAATAGAACGAAACACTCCCTGACACTGTGCCATGCCTGATACTATGTCAGTGCTTCACTGCTTTTCATAGTGTTTTCAATGGTTGGTTGTTTCAGGATTGTTTTTGGGAGTGGGCTTCCAGGTCCTCCTTCTATTTTTGCAGTGCTGGGGATCAAACCCAGGGTCTCAGAGCGTGCAGAGCAAGTGCTCTACAACTGAGCTAAACCCCAGCCTCAAGGATATCAGAAGACTAGTTAATAGAGAAGGAAAAGGAGGACTGGGTTGAGAGAGAGAGAGAGAGCAAACAATAATAAAGGAGCTGCAAAAAGGAGGTCCTGTTTGAATAAAGGAGGTAAAATAAAACTTACAAAGTCTTCTCAGGGCCAGGGAAGCAGGAAGTTATGAAAGGAAGAGAGAACTTGGGGGAAAGCAGCAAAGCAACAGTGAGGGTAGAGTTGGCATCACCCATCAGGGGCTGCAGGTGGCCACCACAGTCAACTGGATAGCTCAGGTAACATGAACAGATGGGGAACCATTCAGCACAAATTGTAATTCCTGAAGACTATTAGAAATGGGAAGTAAACACAGTGATCCTTCTGAGTGGAAAAGAAGTCCACTGTTCTAAGGTCAAGGAGGTTTAAGGTGCTGGATCAGGAGTCAAATTGCCTAGAGTCAAATTGTCTTTCATAGTTGTGGTGTGAGGATGTATAAATAATATACTGGGTATTAGATGCTTGGCACTGTGCCTAGGACACAGTAAAAGGAGTACAGTAAAGTGCTAACAACAGTGATGGTAATGATGATGATTTTGTCCTTTGGAGAATTACATGGCTAATTTGCATTGTGGTTGTGACTATGTCTCTTGAACTCTAGGTGAGATGGTAGAAGGTGCGATATTGCTATAAAATGTCATTGTCTACACTTGATCCTTTCTAGAAAGTCCTCAGGATGATGGCACAGTCAAAGCCTGAGGTAGTGAAAGCAGGTTCCATCAGAACTTCAAGTGCACCAAGCAGTGAGGCTCATCCAAGAGTTGGCTAGCTGAGCAGGGTGCCAGGAGTTGTACTGGCAGGATTTCCTGAGCCAGCTTCTCTTGCCACCCTGTGTTTGCTCTCCTCTCCTGCTGTCCCCACACTCACTGGAAGTCCCCTTTTCCGGAAAAGAAGTTAGTGAGTGTGTGTCTTCCATAGTGAACCTCTTGCTACCCTCAGAAATTTGGGTCCCAATAGGAATGAAAGAGAAAGTCAGAGAGTGAGAGAAAGAAGACAGAGGAAGGGGCCAAGGAGAGGAAGAGAGCAAATAATCAGACAGCTCTCAGAAAGATTCTCATAGCCAATGCCTTCTGAGAAAAGGACCATAATTCTCATTTTATAGCTGGACCTACTGCTCTAAGATCTTTCTGAAAAGGGCTGAAAATGAATCATCAACTCAGATATGCTGACTCAAATTGTACTTGCTGATTATACTAAGTCTTGCTTTCCCTCCTACAAAGTATGGGAGTATATAAGATGCCAGATGAATCATGGATCTGTTTCAACAACAAGCTCCCATGCAGAGAAAAATGGCCATGTGGTTGATGCCCTGTGGTTGTTTAGATGACTAAAGGCTTTATTTGGAAAAAAAATTATAGTTTTATGTAGTATCATTTTACAAGTAAAACTACTTTGTCAAACACCAAAATTCTATGGTTAAATATACTTGAAGGATTATTTATTTATAACAAAGAAAGATAAACTTAATGGTTTATCTGCTCCTCTTTGCATATCTGTACATACAGTTTTCTAGACTTAAGTTATAACACATGTTTTAATTGTACACCATGGAAACTGCTAACTTGGATAATTCATCCTGTATATAATTGAGGTTTACTGCAGAAAACTGGGACAATATGAGTTATATAATCTCAGTTGCATTCATACCATCCTTATTATTTATGACTTCAATCTAATTCTATATTGCCCATTTCTAAAATAAGAAATGTCATATATACTCATCCTATATGAACCTTGATGATCTGTTATTTTAATTAAAGGAATTCTAAAGCATTGATGCAAAGTAACATGGATAATTTCAAGCAAAATGTAATTCCTAAGTAAGGCAAGCCATCAATCTTACATGAAAGTATCTTTAGAAAACAACTATTGTGATCATATATCCTCAAGAAAGATGTACACTTTTAATTCAAATGGTCAAGACGTCAGAATATCTTTTATTTCCTGGAGGGATATATAAATATATACATTTGAAATCTGGCACAAGCCACTGAATGTCAGGGCCTTAGACATAGGGGGAAGAACAATGAAGAAAAAGAAAATATATGAAAATAGACAGATGAATTTGGGGAGCTTACTTGCCTTGGGGGAAAAGAGCCATGAAATAGCTTCTAGCACCAGTGAAAATACTGCTTATGTGCCTCATTATGCCACCTAGACTTCCAGCTTGTCACATTCGATGAGGTCTTTGCAAGCCAGTGATGCTAGTATTGTCAGCCTGATATTCTGTAATTTTGAATGACTCCCATCCCCATTTTATAATGCTTCCTGGAAAGCAATGGGGAGAGCCTTGCCAGATATTCTTTCTAATCCCATTTAATAAGAGGGTTTTAAGATTTTCAGCAAGAATGACTCCATGCTACTGATGTGCTAGGGCATCTAGTCATTCCTCACGTTATTTGTGCGTTATTTTTTCTAAACAAAGGCCTTGATATGGAAAATTGCATTTGACTTTACTAGTGGAAATCAGTGTTATATAAAGTGCCTTCACATTCACCACCCTAGTTGTGATTTCTGCAATCAGCCTAATCTGCCCTCTCTGTTCTGTTATTTTTTCAATGAGACTCCAAGTGTACCTATTGGGCTGTGTTTTGGGATCGGAATGAGTCAGGCCTCTTGGAGAAAGTGTGCATTGTCTGT
Source organism: Pedetes capensis (assembly GCA_007922755.1). Taxonomy (NCBI): domain Eukaryota; kingdom Metazoa; phylum Chordata; class Mammalia; order Rodentia; family Pedetidae; genus Pedetes; species Pedetes capensis. The sequence goes on from VMDO01011180.1 coordinate 29,548, forward strand.
GAGTGAGACAGCTGCCTATGCATCCTGGAGTTCTCATTGGAATGCCTGGAATTTTGTGTCATTCCAGGGGAAGGAGTGAATTCCTCTTTCTCCCAGCATGTGCTCTCATTGACATGGGATTGGGTGGAGCTTGATCCTTGGAACACCTCTGAGATTCTGTCTCAGCCTTGATTTGAGGGCAAAATCACTGATGGAGGTCACTGGCAGATACAGCCATTGAATCCTCCAGAAGCCTGCTGAGAATATGAAATTGTCAGAGAATAAAGGGCTGCAATTAGGCTTATGAAGAAACTATCAAGTGACTGTCAGAGCCCTAACCTATGAGACTTACTGAAATCTAAAATCATTTAGAGAGCTACTCTTATAAAGAAGAGGATGGGTCTCCTCCCTTCCTTCTTCTGACCTCCTCCTCAAACCTGTTTCAGAGAATGGCAGCCACCGGCCTCCTACCACCTACTTCCTTCAAAGACTGCAGAATTAAATCACTTATTTTTAATAGATTAAGAGAGAGCATTTCGTCCATGAGGCTCATCTTCCCACTTCTTAGCCAGGTATGATATGTGCTTAATATAAGGATGAATTTGATCTTGCAACTTTGAAGAGAACCTGACAGGGTGGTAGCAGAATGACAACAGAGGAAGGACAGAGAAAGACAAGAGAGGCTCAGTGCAACCCTCTAGTCATGCCTGCAAATTATTTCAGGAACAGTCTCTTCCTCTTCCTCTTCCTGCCCATTCTCTTAATATATGTCCTTGTTTTCTTGCCTCATACAAACATTCAGATGTCCGCAGTGCCCTCGTTCATGTCTTTTCCTACATAGCCAAGAATAATTATTTCTGTTCACATTTTCCTACTCATATGGCCTCTCTTACATCATTAGATTACATGATTACATTCCAGGACTGTGCACTTGATTTGGGTGTATTTGCTGGCAACATAATTCTCTGTTCTTGATTGAAGAGAGGTCTCTCACTTGTTCTCTTACTCTCTCTCTGGATTTCTCCCTCTAGTTTAGTACAAAAGAATCTGTAGTCTGCTTTCAGTCATCACTGTTGACACATCAAAGAAATATGGCTTTAATTTTTCAAAGAAAATATGAATCATGTAGTGTTCTCCACACAGACAGTACCCTCCTCTGTTAGCTAGCTGTACAATCTAAAATCTGAGCCCTATTTTATGCACCAATGATAGATTATTGGGACTATGCAGTGCAAAATGCCACCATACCAGGATATGACCTCATCTGTTCTGAGAAACTGTGTGGGGTTGAGCTAGGTCAATGTTTGGAGGAGCATGTTTCCGGTGAAAGTCAAGAGAATCTGCACAACAGCCTTTTTTGATGAGAGTGTTTCAGTTGAAAATTAAAACACAAGGATAAGCTCATTACTGTTGTAGAAGAACCACTTAATCGAAAATAAACTATTTTTTATTAACAAATAAGAAACATCAATAAATTGCATAGAAAGAAAGTTCATCTATAGTTCATTTTTCTGTTAGTAACATAGAAAATGAAAATAAATGGAACTAAGATTTTTTTTCCTCAAATTAATGACTTCTAAAATATGGGTTATGGTCAGAACAGTTTCAGTTTGTTTCATGTAGGTGTAACACATACAAAACCGGTTTTCCTCAAGATACTTCTGTCATTGTAAGACCTTGAACATCCTTGTGATTCATCCACATACCTACTTCCAAACCCTTCCAGTGAAACTCAGAACATTTGCTAATCAAAATTAACTATTAAACTCTTAAGATAGTACCCAGGAACCAGAATATCTCATGAAACAAAGCATCCCATTCTCTCATCACTCAAATAAAGAGGGCTTATTGTCTTGTGATGATGAGGCAGAAGAAGGAGATATGAGGTAGCAGAAGATGAATAATCAAGACTGATGCTTCAGCCTAAATCCTGTAATTACACTCTGCCCACTACTGTGCTGCTGCTGCTGCTGTTAGGTGCCATTGAGTCAAGTCCGACTCATAGCGACCCTCATAGGGTTTCAATGGCTGACTGTTTCGGGATTGCCTTGGGAGTGGGTTGCCACATCCTTCTCCCATTTTGCGGTGCTAGGAAACAAACTCAGGATCTCAGAGACTGCAGAGCAGCGCTCTACCAACTGAGCTAAATCCCAGCCCTGCCCACTATAGGTTCCTGTAAATATCACTTAGACCTGACTCAGTTTCTCATTACTCATCATTGTATTGCCTTGAGACTTGTTATCTGACTCACTGTGAGGGGGATGTATTTCAAAGCTGAGGAATTATTCCCCTTGAGCAGTGCTGGTGGATGAGAAAGTTGCAAACATACAAGATTGTGTCAGTGACAGCAAGATTCTTTCAGGTTTGTTTCGAGCTGCCAAAGAAATGATTCTGCTGAATATTGAGTCACCATTGACAAACACACAAACTCATGCAACCAAAACAACAACTGTGTGTGGCTCTTAAAATACGGTTGTTTTTAGATGCCATAGACTTGGGTCCAACTCATAGTAACCCTATGTACAACAGAATGAAAAAGTTCCTGACTCTGTGCTAGGCACATGATCTTTTTTTGTGCTTAAGTCCATTGTTGATGTGTCAATCCATCCAGTGGAGTGTTTTCCTTTTTTTTGTTGTTGACCTGCCAGTCTCCCCAAACATGATGTCCTTCTCCAGGGATTGGTCTCCGCCAACAGCATATTCAAATTATGTAAGATGCAGTCTAGCCATCCTTGCTTCTAAGGAGCACTCTGGTTGCACTTATTCTAGGATGGATCTGTTGGTTCTTTTGATATTTCATGGTATATTCAATATTTGTCTTGAGTACCATAATTCAAATGCATCATTTCTTCTCCTATCTCCCTTATTCAATGTCCAGCCTTCACAACCACATTATGTGACTGAAAATGCCATGGCATGAGTCAGGCATACCTTCATCTTCAATGTGACATCTTTACTTTTCAAAACTTTAAAGAGGTGTTTTGCAACAGCTTTTCCCAATGTAGTGTGTCTTTTGATATCTTGATTGCTGCTTCTGTGGGTGTTGATTGTAGAATCAAGTAAAGCAAAGTCTTGGACAATGTCCATCTTTCCTCTGTTTATCATGAAGCAAGAAGCTAGATTTTCCTCTGGGCATGGAAGTGTTTTAGACTGTGTATGTCCCACTGGTGGAGGATGACAGGTGATTACAAACACACACACACACACACACAGAGAGAGAATATATTTTTATTAACCTAGAGATATTAATGGTTTAATGAGAAATATAAAATGTAAACCTACTAGTAAATAAAAAAATGGCAATAAAGCATATGCACAAATAACTGAATCAGTACAGTGAAGTTATGTATCCTGAGCATTTTCATATAAAGAAAAGGATACAGAAGGAGAAATGAAAAAGTAATTTGTAGATGATATTAGGTGACATGTTAGGTCTCTAGTAAATCTTAGAAGAGATGACCAAAAGCTAATGTTTTTCTAGTCCTAGAGGAGAGACATGAAGTTAGTGTATTTAAGGCAAACAGATATCCTAGGGCAACATGTCCAAAACTGTTATTTTTAAAATCCATGCAACATTCAGCAGTATTTGAAAAATAAATGATTGTTTCAGAAAGCAGGGAAATATACCCTGTGTTGTTCTTGTTGTTTTTTTGGTGCTGTTGAGATGTGTATGACTCATAGCAACCCTCATAGGGTTTTCAATGGCTGATTGTTTCTGGATTGCCTTGAGAGTAGATTGCCATGTCCTGCTCCCATTTTTGTGGTGCTGGGAATTGAACTTGGGACCTCAGAGACTGAGAGTAATGCTCTACCAACTGAGCTAAATCCCAGCCCCATACCCTGTCTTAGAAGTTAACAAAGAACATTAGCACTATAATGGCCCTGAAAATGCTTCTGTAATATAGTTGTTTTTAGTTCTATTATTCTCAAACTTATTTGATTAGAATTCTTTCTTTTTCTTTTTCCTTTCCTTTTCTTTTTTCTTTTCTTTCCTTTCTCTTTCTTTCTTTCTTTCTTTCTTTCTTTCTTTCTTTCTTTCTTTTCTTTCTCCCTCCCTTCTCCCTTCCCTCATTTCTTCCTTCCTTTCCTCCCTCCCTCCTTCTTTCCCTCCTTCCTTCCTTCCTTTCCTTCTTCCCTCCTTCCTTCCTTTCCTCCCTCCCACCTTCCCTTTCTCTTTCTTTCTTTCTCTCTCTCTCTCTCTCTTTCTTTCTTTCTTTCTTTCTTTCTTTCTTTCTCTTTCCCTCTCCTCCCTCCCTCCCTTCCTTCCTTTGTTTCTTTCATTTCTTCTCTGAAATTATTGCACCCACCACTGTACCACTGTGGCGTCCAATCCCATTAGATCTCAGAAGCTAAGCAGCGTCAGGTCTGGTAGTACTTGGATGGGAGACTGCCTGGGAACACCAGGTGCTGTAGGCTTGGGAGAATGACCAAGCAACCCACTCCCCACAAATAATCTGCCACTGAAAATCCTATGAATAGCAGAGAAGCAGTAACGATACTGTCTCACTTGTTGTACACAAGGTTGCTATGAGTTGGATACCTACTCAATGGCACCTAACAACAACAACAACAAAAAATTATTGCTCTAGGAATCTCCTGTGACACACAATTGGAACAGCAAATAAAATATAGTCACCAATGAGGATGAGGTTGGGCATTTGTGTCTTCCTTCCTTTTCAGTAGAACCAAAGAAATGCTTTTCCCAATGATCCCAAGAGTTTTTACTGTGCTGGGATTTAGCTCAGTTGGTAGAGCGCTGCGCTGCAGTCTCTGAGGTCCTGAGTTCAATTCCCAGCACTGAAAAAATGGGAGAAGGACCTGGCAATCCACTCCCGAGGCAATCCCGAAACAGTCTGCCATTGAAAACCCTATGAGAGTCACTATGAGTCAGATACTGACTCGACGGGACCTAACACTTAGTCTCTCAATCTTTTTCTCTAAAATCATTTAATAAATCAAGTTAATACCATTATTTTCTTTCAAAATTATTGATTACCTTTATCTAACAGACTCCTACAGTCTTTTAAATATACTTGCTACTGTTTGTACTAAGTTATCAGCAGGAAATACATTATGTTGTCTGAAGCAGTTTATACTGAGGAGCATAAAATCAGAAACACAGAGGTTATGCTTCATAGAACTCCTGTAGTACAAATAGAGCTGAAGGCTGGGTTTTGGTGTATTCAATTAGTGAAAACTATTTTGTTCATCATAGTTTGTCACAGTTGGGAAATGTGCTTTCAGTCACTGCTGTATTTTGGATCCAGAAGTTCTCCCAAAGGCCTAGGTGTTAAAAGGTCCCCAGCCTTATCTGAGGGTGGCACTGCCGGGAGGTGTGGAACCTTTAAGAGAATGAGCCTAGAGGGAGGTCTTCTGCTCATCCAGGGTTTGCCTTTGATGGGGATTGGAAACTGTGGTCTCTTCATTTCTCTCTTTTGAGTCCTAGCCATGAGGTGAACCGCTTTGCTTCATTACACATTTCCTGCCTTGCCTGGACCACATATTTTCTGCCACATTTTTGGGGCCTTGCCTCAGGCCCAGAAAAGGAATACGGGCAAATGATCATGAACTGAAACCATGAAAATCGTGAGCTAAAATAAACCTTTTCTCTTTATCAATAGATTATCTCAGGTATTTGTTAGGGTGATGGAAAGCTAACACAGCTTTCTCTGGTCTAAATGTACACATTGTTGTTGTTAGGTGCCGTCTATTCAGTGTCTGACTCATAGCAAACCTACAATTGGCGAGACAGTATTGTTAGTGCTTCTCTGCTATTCATAGGGTTTTCAATGGATGAGTTATTTATTCACTTATTTATTTATTTATTTATTTATTTATCTATCTATTTTTTGGAGTGTATTGCTGGTCCTTCTCCTAAAATGTATATTGAGATCTTGATACTAATATAATTAAACAGTATTTATTTTAAGATTTGGATATTGGATAAAAAGCCATAAATAACATTTGTAATTAGATTTTATTAAAAGAAGAACCCTAGTCTGTGTCTTCATAATTTCTGTAGTCAGGAATACACAGTGTCCTAGATAAGTAGAAGCAGTTATGGTCTCTTGAATTAAGTTCTCTTAAAACTTTCAGGTAATATTACCCTGAACCTTTTGGTTAGTGACAGGGTGTCTATATGTAGAAAATTATATGTGAGAGAGAAAAAAGTACATGTTCAGGATATTACAAGAATTAAAAAGAACCAAAATGACCAGACTCCATATTTTATGTTTATCATTCCATACTATAAATATCAAGCCCACTGCTTTAGGAGAATCAACATATTACATATTTCTCCTTATTTTCGAGTATCTAATGATATGTAGTAGATAGAGATGATTTTGATATGAAACCTCAATGTCAAAACATTTATAAATGGGACAAAGTGGACCCCTAAAGTAGAAAATTAAAACTCATGTGCTATAAAACAGCTCATATCTCTTAAGAGGATATGAAAAGATAAAATACTATCAAAGGAAATATGTCCATCAGTGATCAGAGTCACATGAGTAATATCCAATATATAAATAGTTACTACAAAAAATAAGAAGCAAATAATACAACAGAAAAAGGAAATAAGATATAACAGAACTTTAGGCAGAAAGATATGAGAAGTTTATCAACATGCAGAAAGGTATTTTACTCTTCTATTGGCTAAATAGCCTGCAGCCGTAGCCCTGTGGCGTCCGATCCTATCAGATCTTGGAAGCTTAAGCAGCATCAGGCCTGGTTAGTACTTGGATGGGGGACCACCTTGGAACACCAGGTGCTGTAGGCTTGGGAGATGGATCCAGTAACCCACTCCCAAAAATCAATCTGCCATTGAAATCCCTATGAACAGCACAGAAACACTGATAATAGTGGTTTGCCTATTGTACATAGGGTCCTTATGAGTTGGATACCAACTCGATGGCACCTAACAAACAACAATTGGCTAAACAAATGTAAATTAAATCAATGATGAGATATCATTTTTGCTCTATCAGACTGGTAAAAAGTCTGTGTTTTTGCAGGTCTAGTAAAAGCAGAAGAATCTAACTCAAAATAGCAATTTCAAGGGGAATTTTTTAGTACTTAAAAATTCATATCATATATGAACACTTTGACTTGGCAACTACATTCTCAGTAACTTTTGGTGACACAGACATTTTTAAAATTATGTTTAAAATGCATAAATAAAGATTTACCCTAAAGAATAATTTTTAATAATGAGAAATTAAAAATTACTTAAATATGTATCAATTAAAAGTTTTTGAATAAGTTATGGTTGTTTGATATAGGAAGAAAACCAATTCATCATTTGAAAGAGAGATTTTCAAATCCTGATGAGGAAATGTATCTCTGAGTTATTGCTAAATGTAAAACACAAGTGATAAGATGTTCATATAATATTCCTTTTAGATAAACATGCATCTGTGTCCATGTATCTAAATGATAAAGTAGTGACTTTCTTTTTTATTTTACTATAAACTTTTTATTTTAATATTTTTTAATTAAAAGCAAAATAGAATAAGTACTCAAGCAGAACACCTCAGATGAAAGTGACTGAAAGGATGCCACATGACTCTCCTTACACTTCTTAATTTGCTTCCAAGTCAAGTAGTAGGCAGGCTGTAGAGGATTTTAGAGCTGGGGGTTAGCTCAGTTGGTAGAGTGCTTGCTCTGCGCTCTCTGAGGCCCTGGTTCAATCTCTAGCAGGGCAGAAAATGGGAGAAGTACCTAGCAGCCCACTCCTGGAACAATCAATCATTGAAAACTCCATGAACAGCAGAGAAGTACTGACATAATGCCGGGCATAGCACAGTGTTAGGGAGTGTTTCATCTGTTGTACGAAGGGTCCCTATAAGTTGGACCTGATTCCATGGCACTCTGCTATGTTGTTGTTTTTCAGTGACTGTGCTCCATTGATAGTTTCTCTTTCCCCTAAAATTACTGTTTTGACCTCCAATCTGATGATAGTTTCTCTTTCCCCTAAGATTACTGCTTTGACCTCCAATCTGATGTTCCTGCTTCCACTGTTGACTTGTTGCACTAGACCATGCTCAACATAGCAGGCTAAGTAGTTCTCATAGCATTTCAATAATACACATACCACCCTTCAATGGCTTCCTGTTTTACTCAAGATGAAGTCCAAAACTCCTAATCTGTCCCACAAGGACCTATGTCATCTTTGCCTCTCCAGTTTTCTAGCCTCCTCTAAAGGTGCATTACCCCTTCCACACTATGCTCCAGCCTATCTCCTTTCATTTATTCAAGTAACATTCTGTTCTTTCTTGTCACAAAATATTTGCTCACATTTTCCATGTTTTCCAGAATACCTTTTTCCTCATTCATATCCTACTCTTTTTGTGCCTAAGACACAGACTCTTCTAGACTCAACAAGACCTCCTCAGAGAAGGTTTCTTTGAACTTCATTACTAGCTAAATTAAATCCTGATCAGTTTCTCATAAGACACATTATTTCAGGGTACTTGTCACAATTTGAAATCATAATATTATGCAGTTCTTTAATGTTTGCTTCTCTGCCAGAGCAATGTTCATGCAAACAGGAACCACACCTTTGAAACAACTAAGCTATAAAATCACTTTATAGCGTGGTACTAGGTAGCGTAAGAAATATTTATGGATAGATGATGAAGTAAAGAAATATTTATAGCCTTCCTCTGTTGATTATGATTTTTAAAAGAGCTCCTTTAGTCCAGTTGTGTATCTCATAACACATTCCACAAGAACTCAAGACCAAGAAACCATAATACAAAAGCAGTTTAGCTGATAATCTAAAACTGTGTTCTAGGTGAGTAGAAACACCCCTGGATGCCACTCACAAAAGAGGCTCTGCTCTTCTGGTTTGCTTTCCGTCCACAGGAGAGTGAGTGTCTGAACCCTGCTGAGCATTTGTGCTGTTAGCGTCTGTTACCAGGGGAACACAGCATCACCCTTTAGTAAATGGTCCTGCCTTGACTCATATTTCATATTTAGTGATTTAGCTTTTTTGCCCTTTTACTTTTATAAATAGGATGACAGATGATCTGTTCTTACACCCTCCAAATTTAGAAGTTTCCCTTTGAGGGAGGAGGTAGTGAGATGAAGAAAGGTAGGAAAATTCTCATGGAGAGAAAGAGAAGCAGAAGTGTAATCCTGTGCTCATGAGTCAAGTGCTCCTTGCCATTTGCAATGGCTTTTATTAATGTAGAAACTTTCTAAGTTTCCCATCCAAGTCTTCTCTATCTTTTACTATATAGTATTTTTCTATATGTCCTTGGGTTCCATTTCTGTTTAAGATAGAAACTTTTCCTGTAGTGGTCTTTGTTTCTATCTTGTTAGAACAATTACATGCGATTTCTAGGGAAACTTAGATGGGAAGGGGGCGAGGGGGAAAACATAGAGGAGGGTAAGGGGTAACCTATATGAATAATGCTTATCAAATTGCATATATGAAAATTGTCACAATGAAAAGCATGTCAAAATGAATTACATTATGATGTACATTAAAAATTTCTAATAAAAAAAAGAAAAAAAATGTAGAAACTTTCTTTCTAAACTCTAAATTTACATTTGTCCTGCTTTCATTTCCCATTTCCACTAAAATCATGTGCATCTGCATTAAACACCAGTTCTGGAAGTATTTTACACTACAAATTAATTAAGACATGTGCAATAGAAATCAAGTGATTCAATAGAAAAGCAAAAAATATCTGTTAGATTCTGGGATACCAAAGAAGACTTAAACAAGGAAACACTAGAAAAATGGAGAAAATACTGCTCTCAATTCATGGGTTTTTCTCTAGAATTCTAGAATGAACATGTGTTCATTCCTTTCTATTTGTCTTGCTGGGTAGTTCTCAAGGGAGATTCTGATTGAACCAACTTAAGTTTCCACACCAGTGTCCAATCAGGCATTACTAAGCAGAACCACTTCTGTGAATAGTGTAGGCAGAGAAGTGGTGTTTAGAAAACAACTTAATAGATGCTCATCACATACAGCCTACGAGTCCTGTTGAAATATTTATTTATTGACAATAAAAAACATAGACAAGGAAATACTGAGACTTTGAAAAAGCCATTTTCTTTAGAATATAAGTATTGGAATATTAGAATAGGATTCAAAAGTCCATACTTTAATTTTGTCCAAAATACAGAGAAAGCATAGGAAATTAAGGAACACACATGACCCCATATGTTTGAAGGCAGAATGTTGAACTTTAAGTCATATAGATTCATATTTCTTCTGTGTCTGGGTGGGTAGAAGGGCATTTTGTCCTGCATATAGTGTCTTCTTACCTTTGACTACAGTTTTCCATTCTCATATACCCAAATTTTTTATCATCACCACTTCTTCTATTTTCTTTCCTTCCTTTCTTTCTTTCTTTCTTTCTTTCTTTCTTTCTTTCTTTCTTTCTTTCTTTTTCTTTTTCTTGAAACACCTTCTCACTATTAGCCCAGGCTGGCCTCAAACTTGTGGTCCTCCGATCTGTGCCTTTTGAGTGCTGGGATTACAGGCATGTACCACTATGCCTGATTTCATCATCAGTTCTTTTTTGCTTTGTGTTCTGCCGCCTCCATTTTTGTCACTGTCTTTTATGGCCCTCACTTTATCACTTTATTCTCAAAGATTGACACTGGCTATCCAATCTTCTTGCCCGGAGTTATTTTCTTCATTTATTTCATCTTGCATGTGCTGCAAGATAATCTTCCTAAAACATCACTTTTGTCACAAAGATAATCTTCCTCAAAAACACTGAATCCACTTTGTTTCCCTACTTAATTATAATCTTCCCTGATGCTTAGGTCAAATCTTTGGATAGTTTGGACATCCTTATGTACATTTAGTTTCTACTCTTCCTTAATTTGAATGCTTAGGTCTATCAGTTTGACCTCGTCCAACTGTACCTCCCTTACTCCTGGCTCACTTTTGCTCTTTTACTGCTCTGGAAGGCTGTACTTATTCCTCTTGCTCACCTATTGAAATTAAGGTAATTATTCTAAGCTCATCCTAAGTCTTCATTTCCTATGAGGTCTACGTCATGCTTACTGCCTCTTATTTCTTTTAAAAATTATTGACTTTTTAATTTGTTATGTGTTATAGCTTTACAAAAGATTGCCCTGTTGTTTAATGTAGATTTGCAATTTGTAAATTTACTATATCAAAATATAAAGAATATACTACTCTTCTAGTCATTCAATATTTTAAACAAATATGTATTATTATTTGCTTCTTATACTCTTGACATTGTCATAGACAATGCAGATACAAAGAGCAAGGCAGGTAAGGACATCTAACAGAGTGCCAGGGGCTGGGATTTAGCTGAGTTGGTAGAGCATTCCTCTGCAGTCTCTGAAGTCCTGAGTTTGATTCCCAGCACAGTAAAAGATGGGCGAAGCATGTGGCAGTCCACTCCCAAGGCAATCCTGAAGCAGTCAGACATTGAAAATCCTATGAGGGTCACTATGAGCCAGACACTACTTGACAGCACCTAACAAAAACTCATATTTTAGCCTGCAGCCATAGCACTGTAGCTTCCGATCCAGTCAGGTCTTGGAAGCTAAGCAGTGCTAGGCCTGGTTAGTACTTGGATGGGAGACTGCGAAGACACCAGATACTGTAGGCTTGGGAGAAGGACCTGGCAACTCACTCCCAAAAATCAGTCCACCATTGAAAACCCTAAAAATAGCAGAGGAGCACTGACAATAGTGTTTCTCCTGTTGTATGTAGGGTGGCTGTGAGTCAGATACCAACTTGACAGCACCTAACAACAATAACAACAGAGTGTCTCCTGGGCAAGAGGGGAAGCCTCAAGAGGTAAGGTAAGAGGATACCAGACTGTGTTAGAACTTGAAAACTATGCACTAGAGAAAATAGCATTATGAGTTCTTGCCTTGCTCCTCTACTTTTTTCTCTTTCTCCTGTACTAAACATCATGGGTCTTCTTGTAAGTGCAGTGGATGATCATTGACTTCTGTAGGAAGGAAGGATTGTCAGAGGGCAAAAGGAGAAACAAAGAGCATATGATGCAGAAATCTAGGGATGAGATGATGGTGTCTTGGGCCAGGATAATAATAATGGAACTGGGGCAATTATTTCCTGTATTTATGTGTGGTTTTTCCTACTATATTAAAAGCCAGTACAGACTGATACTTCATCTTAACCCATGAAATATCCCACAGGTAGGAGCACATAGCAGATGTTCCATACATATCTGTTGGCAAAGTGATTGGATTTAATTTCATATCTGCTTTATTTTAAAAAAATGATAGGAATTGACCAAATTGACCATTCTTCCTGTTAAATAGTTCTCCTCATCATTATGATGGATACTTGCACAATGTATTTGTTCGATTTTTGCAGGCAACAGTACCAAGTCAAGTCAGAGCCAAGCTACTAAACTGAACCTTGCTAACATTTTTCAACTTTCAGATATGTCCTCAATGTGTCACAATATTTTAAGGATTTCTAATAAGAAAATCTCAAGGCAATGTAAGATACCTGAATGATTTTTCTTCCCACCGTGTGTTTCTTTTTAGCCCAGTATGACTGCTTGTACATCTCTGAATACCATGGTAATGTTTCAAATAATTATTTATTCCCCAAAGTATGGCTTCTGAGTAGGATGTGCCAATGATTTAAATCTGTGTATAGAAATATAGCTGCTGCTTATGAAGGCTGTTAAATCTCAAGCCTCTGCTAGGGTGTGTAATTCATTTTTCTTTATATAACTGTAACTTGACTATTTGAGAACTAACTTTTCCCAAGCAACTTTTTAAAAAAAATTAAGTGCTTATAAGAGAATGGCTCCATATAAGAGAATTGCCCAGAGGTATGCGATCTGCTCCTTATTGTCACTCATGGTACATAATGGACAGAAAGCTGAGGACATTAGGTTTGCAGTATAGAATTCATCTGAGAAATTATTCTGGTAGAGAAAATGAAATCGAGACTATAAAAGCACTTTGAAATTTTAAAAGAATTGCATACAATTGTGGCTTTCTTTTTATTTATTTAAAAGGAATAGCTTTATTTTATTCTTTTATCAGAACAGTTCCAAGCCCATGAGTTCTAAAGAAGACATTATTTGAGATGAGTGACTAAAAGTCAAAATTTATTTTGCCTCCATGAAAATCTTCTATTGCCTTGTTTTAATTTGTAGAAGAAGCCGTATGTAAGAAGCCTTGTCTAGCAGTGTCTACTACTCTAATACCACTTGAAAAAATACATTTCCAGCCAACTGGTTATCTGACAAAAATAAGCCACGTCTTAAATTATGGATCAATTGGAATCAAATCACAGTTTTGCAGAACTTTAAAGGTAGACAATGTGTTAAAAAAAACATAATTCAGCTCTTTAACTTGTCATGTGAATAGAAAAAACAGTTAAGTTTCTGTGGCAAGAGAAAAGATAGGATGATTAAGACAGGATCCATCTACTGCAGCCCTATTTCCTGGCATATCTGAGTCACTCTGTGGCAGTGCTAGGAGTCAACCTCAGGTCTCCTAAGGATGTGGCCTATACTCTTCGTTCACATCCTGTGCTTGAATTTTATTGAATTGCAAACAAATTTTATGTCTAAGAAATGCTAAAGATTTCTGTTAAGGTCAATCTGGTGACCTGGACTGATTCACATAACTCCCTCAAATAATACCTAATTTCTAAGATATACTTTATATAACAAGATTAAGCATTATAGGCATTGTTAAATAAGTTTTGTAAATATTTTTATCATCTGTATGTATTATAGGAATTGAATTGCATTTCTTTCTTTCTTTCTTTCTTTCTTTTTTTATTTTTATTTTTTTGCGGTACTGGGGGTTGAACCCAGGGCCTTGCACCTGCATGCTTTGCAAGTGCTGGACCACTGAGCTGGGCCCCAAGCTCATTTTTTTTTTTTTACATTTTGAGACAGGGTCTTGCTAAATTATGCAGACTGCCTCTGGTCTTGAACTTGCAATCCTCCTGCCTCTGCCTCCCGAGCCCCTGGGATTACGTGTGCCACCGCACCCGGCTGAATTGCATTTCTTAAATCTAAAATAACAGAAGTATTTATTAAAAGACAATGGTAGAGTTTTTCTTGAAATTTTAATTTAATTAATATATAACCCTGATGGGTTTCCTTATGGCATCTTCATACAATTATATGGTGTACTTTGCTCTTATTGCATCATCATTACCCTTCCTCGTTGCTCCCTTCTCCTCCTGTTATTTCTGCACCCCCTCTAGACAATCCCCCTTTTACTTTTAAGTCTTACACATATATTTTATTTCTGTTTCTTTCGCTCAAGTCAGGATTCCACATATGAGAGAGAAGATGTGGTATTTGTCTGAGTCTGGCTTATTTTACTCAATAAGATAATCTTAAATTCCAACAATTTTCTTGCATATAATATAATTTTGTTCTTCTTTATGGCTAAAAAAATTCCATTGGGCATATATATCACATTTTCTTTCTCCATTCATCTGTTGATAGACATCTGGGCTATTGTGAACAGTGCTGCAGTGAACATAGAAGTGCAGGTGTCTTTCTGGTAGGTTGAGGTAGATTCCTTTGGATATATACCCCAGCATGGTATTACTCCATAGTAGTCCCATTTTTAGTTTTGTGAGGAACCTCCATACTGATTTCCATAATGGCTGTACTAATTTACTTTTGCACTAATTTACTTTTCCACTAGCAATAGATAAGTGTTCGTTTTCCCCCACACCCTTGCCAGCATTTGTTTTTGTTTGTTTTGTTGATACTAGCCATTGTGATCTGGGTAAGATGGAATCTCAGTGCAGTTTTGATTTTCTTTTCCCTATGGCTGAGGATGTTGAATACCTTTTCATATATTTATTGGCCATTTGTATTTCTTCTTTTGAGAACTCTCTGTTCAATTTGTTTGCCCATTTATTGATTAGATGGATATTAGCTGAAAGCAGAGAATACTAGAAAGATATCTATCTATGTTTTTTAACTATGTAAAAGCATTTGACTGTGTGGAACATAGCAAATTATGAATAACATTGCAAAGAATAGGAATACTAGAACACTTAATTGTACTCATAAAGAATCTATACATGGACCAGGAGGCAATCATTTGAACAGAACAAGGAAACAATGCCAGGTTTCAAGTCAGGAAAGGTGTGTGTCAGGGCTGTATCCTTTCACTGGGCCTCTTCAATATCTATGTTGAAAAATAATCCAAGAAACTGGACTTTATAAAGAAGAACATGGCAGACAGACTAGGCATATTGAGATGGAAGAAAAACGCATTAGCAACCTGCATTATGCAGATGACACAACTTTGCTTGCTGAAAGTGAAGAGGATTTGAAATATTTACTAATGAAGATCAAAGAACACAGTCTTCAGTACAGATGGTAACTCAACATCAAAAAAAAAAAAAAAAATCCTTGCAATTGGCCAGTAAGCAACTTCATGATAAATGGAGAAAAGATTGAGATTGTTAGATTTTGCTTTACTTGCCTCTACAATCTACACCCACTGAAGCAGCAGTCAAGAAATCAAAAGGTGCATTGTATTGGGAAAAGCTATTGCAAAAGACCTCTTTGAAGTGTTGAGAAGTAAAGATATCACATTGAAAATGAAGGTGCTCCTGATTCATGCCATGGTATTTTCAGCTGCATCATATGCAAGCTGGACAGCAAATAAGGGAGACAGGAGAAGAATTGGTGCTTTTGAATTATGGTGCTGGAGACAAATATTGAATATACCATAGAATACCAAAAGAACCAACAGATCATTCCTAGAAGAAGTGTAACCAGAGTACTCCTTGGAAGCAAGGATGGTTAGACTATGTATTACATATTTTGGACATATTGTTAGGATGGACCAATCCCTGGAGAAAGACATCATGTCTGGAAGAGTGGCATGCCTACAAAAAAAGGAAGACCCTCAACTAGATAGATTGACACAGTGGCTACAACAATGGGTTTAAACATAAAAAAAATCTGTGTGCATGGCACCGTGTTGGACAGTGTTTTGTTCTGTTGTACATAGGGTCACTATGAGTCAGACCCAACTTGATGACACCTGACAACAGCAACAACAATAATTCTTTGAGTTTCTTTACATATTCTAGATATTAATCCCATGTTAGATGTATAGTTGGCAAAGATTTTTCTCCCATTCTATGAGCTCTCTCTTCACCCTATTATTTCCTTTGCTATGCAGAAAGTTTTTAATTTCATGCAATCCTATTTCTTGGGCAATCAAAGTGCTTTTTAGAAAGTTCTTGCTTATGTCTATATTTTGAACTTTTTCTGCTATGTTTTTCTCTAGTAGCTTCAAAGTTTCAGGCTTTATACTAAGGTTTTTGATCCATTTTGAATTGAGTTTTTTATATGGTGCAAGAATAGGGATCTAGTTTCATTCTTCTATATGTTGATATCCAGTTTTCCCAGCACCATTTTTTGAAGAGGTTGTCTTTTCTCTTTTGCACCTTTCTTGAATATCAGGTAGCTGTAGCTGCATGGGATTATTTCTGGTCCTCTAATCTATTCCTATTGTTGTTGTTGTTTTTGTGGTACTAGGAGTTGAACCCAGGGCCTGTGCTTGCATGCTTTGTAAGTACTATACCACTGAGCTGCACCCCCAGAACATTTTAATTAATTAATTAATTAATTAATTAATTAATTTTTACTTTTTGAGACAAGGTCTTGCTAAATTATGCAGACTGCCTCTGGTCTTGAACTTGGGATCCTCTTATCTCTGCCTTCTGAGTCACTGGGATTACACACGTGCACCGCTGCGCCTGGCCCTCTAATCTATTCCATTTGTCTACATGTCTGTTTTGTGCCAGTACCATACTGTTTGTGTTACTATGGCTCTGTAGTATATTTTGGTGTCAGGTATTGTAGTGCCTCCAGCATTACTCTTTCTACTCAAGATTACTTCACTATTTGGGTTGTTTAGTAATTCCCTATTAATCTTAAGTTTTTTGTTTAATTCTGTGAAGAATGTTATTAGAATTTTTATGGGGATTGCATTGAATGTGTAGATTGCTATTGGTAGTATAGCCATTTTCACAATGTTAATTCTGTCAATCCATGATCAAAGGAGCTTTTTCCATCTTCTAATGTCCACTTAGCCTGCAGCCATACTACTGTGGCATCCCATCCTGTCAGATCTTGGAAGCTAAGCAGGTTGGGCCTGGTTAGTACTTGGATGGGAGACCACCTGGGAACACCAGGTACTGTAGGCTTGGGAGAAGGACCCAGTAACCCACTCCCAAAAATCAATCTGCCATTGAAATCCCTATGAATAGCAGAGAAGCACTAACAATAGTATTTTGCCTGTTGTACACAGGGTCCCTATAAATCAGACACCAACTTGACGGCACCTAACAATATCTACTTAAACTTCTTTCTTCAGAGTTTTTAAGTTTTCACGTAGAGCTCTTTTACCTCCTTGGTTAGGTTTATTCGTACATATGTTTAGGCTATTGTGACTGGGATTATTTTCTTTATTTCTTTCTCAATGTGTTCATTATTGTTATATAGGTATGATATTGGTTTTTGAATATTATTGTGTATGCTGCTACTTTGCTAAATTTATCAGAACTAAGAATTTTCTGGTGGAGACCTTAGGGTCTTTTAAGTTTAGTATCATGTCATTTGCAAACAGGGATAATTTGAGCTCTTTTTTCCCCATTTGTATCCCTTTTTTCTCTTACCTTATTGCTCTGGCTATGAACTCAATCACTAAATTAAATAAGATTGGAAAGAGTGGACACCTTGTCTTGTTCCTGATTTTAGAGCAAGTGCTTTCAGTTTTTCCCCATTTAGTATGATGTTGGCTATAGGTTCATTGTATATAGCTTTTATTATGTTGAGTTATGTTCCTTCTGTTCCTAGTTTCTTCAGGATTTTTGTCATGAAGTGATGTTGAACTTTGTCAAAGGCCTTTTCTTCATCTATTGAAATGATCTTGTGATTTCTGTCTCTGAGTCTATTTATGTTCTATATTATATTACATTTATTGATTAGCATATGTTAACCCATGCTTCTGTCTCTGAAATGAAACCAACTTGATCATGGTGTGTGATCTTTTTAATGTGTTGTTGGATTTAGTTTGCAAGTACTTTTATTGAGAATTTTTGCATCTATGTTTATCAGGAAAAAATTGGTCCATAGTTTTCTTTTCTATTCTTTTCTTTTCCCTCCCTCCCTCCTCCTTGACTCCCCCCTGACTTCTCCTTTTGTGGTACTGGAAGGCTGAACCCAGGACCTCATGTATGCTTTGCAAGTGCAATACGACTGAACTGCATCCTCTGCCCATTTTCTACTTTTTATTTTGAGACAGGGTCTCACTAAGGTATACAGGCTGCCTCTGGCCTTGAACTTGCCATCCTCCTGCCTCAACCTCCTGAGTTGCTGGGATTACAGGTGTATGCCTCTGTGCGCAGTCATAGTTTTCTTTTCTTTTCTTTTCTTTCTTTTGTTTTTTTTTTGTATCCTTATCTGGTTTTGGTATCAGGGTGATACTTTAGGTTCATAGAATTATTTTAGAAGCATTCTTCCCTTTCTGTTTTACCTATCACTTGAGAAGTATAGTGTTAATTCTTTAAAAGCCTACCGGATTTTGGCTGTAAATCCATTAAGTCCGGTGTTTTTCTTTGTTCGGAGACTCTTTATTACTGCTTCAATTTCATTGCTTGTTATAGGTCTGTTTAAGTTATTTATATCCACTAGGCTTAAATTTGGCAGGTCATATGTGTTAAGGAAATTATTTCTTATAAATTTTCCATTTAAGGGGGAATATAAATTTTCAAAGTATTCCTTAATAATCCTCTGAATTTCATTGGTTTCTGTTGTAATGACCCCTTTTTCATCTCTAATTTTATTAATTTTTTTCTCTTTTAAGTTGGTTTGACTAATCATGTGTTGATTGCATTTATTTTTTCAAAGACCCAAGTGTTTGCTTAATTATTCTTTATACTATTCTTTTAGTCTTGATTCTATTAATTTCCACCCTGATATTTATTATTTCTTTCCTTCTACTAATTTTGGGTTTGGCTTGTCCTTGTTTTTCTAATTCCTTAAAGTGCATCATTAAGTTATTTATTTGAGCTCTTTCTGATTTTTTTATGTAAACACTCGTAGCTATAAATTTCCCTCTTAGAACTGCCTTTGCTTTACACCAAAGTTCTGATAGGTTGTGCTTTCATTTTCATTCCATTCCAGGAATTTAAAATTTTTCTCTGTGATTTCTTTGATGACCCACTAATCATTCGAGAGTATGTTGTTCAGTCTCCATGTATTTGTGTAGTTTTTGTTGTTTCTCTTGCTATTGACTTCTAGTTTTATTCCATTATGTTTTAATAAGATAAAAGGAATTATTTCATTATTTTGTATTTGCTAAGTCTTGCTTTGTGACCTAAAATGTGGTCTATTTTAAAGAATTCTATGGGATGCTGGACTGTAGCCATACCACTGTGGCATCTGATCCCATCAGACCCTGGAAGCTAAGCAGGGTCAGACCTGGTTGGTACTTGGATGGGAGACTGCCTGAAAACACCAAGTGCTATAGGCTTGGGAGAAGGACGTGGCAATTCACTCCCAAAAAACAATCAGCCATTGAAAATCCTATGAATAGCAGAGAAACACTGACAATACTATTTCTACTGTTGTATGTAGGGTCTCTGTAAGTCGGACACTGATTCAACATTGATTTCCTAGTTGGTTTGAGTATTGATTGTTCTTTTCTGTTGTTTTGTTTTGTTTTAGCTCATTCACTAAATTAGACATACTTCTTTCCCAGCTCTTATTTGTTCATGTAGTCCTCTTATGGGATTTATTCTTTCCTTTTCTCTTGTATTTATGTCTACCTTTCTTCTTCTCTGTGTATAAGATTCCTTTAAATATCTTCTTCATTGCTGGCTTAGTGGTCATGGACTGTTTACATTTGTGTTTATCTCAGAAGGTTTTTATTTCTCCATCATTTTAAAGAGATAGCTTTGCTGGATATAATAATTTTGGTTGGCAGTTATTAACATTTAGGGTTTGAAATATGTCACTCCCTGCTTTTCTGGATTTTAAAGTTACAGCTGAAAGGAATGATATTAGTCTGATGGGTTTGCCTTTGTAAGTGAGTTGCTGTTTCTCTCTCTCTCTCTCTCTCTCTCTCTCTCTGCAGGGTCTTGCTCAATTACACAGACTGCCTCTGGTCTCGAACTTGTGAGATTCTCTTGCCTCCACCTCCTGAGTTGCTGGGATTTCAGACATGCACCACTGCACCTCATGTTGTATTTTTCTCTTGAAGTTTTTAAAGTTGTTTCTTTCTTTCCTTTTTTTTTTTTTTGAGTCTAAGCATTCTAACCATGATGTGATACAGAGAGACTTTTTTCTTTTCATGTCTGTTTGGGGTTCTAAATTTAGTTTATACAATGAAATAAAAAATTAATTAAGGTGAAAGTAAAAGTAATTAATGAAAGAGATGAAGAAAGGAGCAGGGACAGGGGGAAAGGAATAACCAGCAAGATTATATGTAAAGAAAGGAATAAGAAGAGAAAAACAAAGAACATTAAAGAGAGGGAGACAAGAGAGCAAGAGTTTTAAAAAGACTGCATTGTAAAGAAAAAATCATAAATAAAATTAGATGAACTTAAGAGGAATATCAATAACATAGAAGCTTTTTTAAAAAGTAAAATATATTTAGTACTAAAGGCATAGTAATATGAAAAAAGGGTAAACTTTGTCCTTTTTTGTTTTTAAGGAAGTGATGATTTTTTTTAAAAAAGAACCAAGTATTCTTTCTGGGCCTCTACTAACATAGTCAGGTCAACGGAAAAGAGGAAAACCCTCCACCAGATGGATTGACACAGTGTCTGCAACAATGGGCTTAAACATAAATAAGATGGTTTGCCTGGCACAGAATCGGCAAGTGTTTCGATCTGCTGTACATAGGGTCGCTATGAGTCAGACTCGACTCGACAGCACCTAACAACAACAACAACTAACATAGTCATCCAGGTATGGGGGGTTGTACTTGGAGTTTTTGGTTCAGGCTAGTGCTGAGCCCAGACTGATCATGAGTGTGTTGCTGGGTAGGCTACTTGCTTAACTTTACAACCTGTGGGCAGGCAGATTCTCTCTTGCTCCAGAGTCTTCAGGTTGTTCACTGTGGAGTGACTGATATCCAAACCAAGGGGTGACTCCTGAGAGATTTGGATGTGAGGGAAGCAAACAAAGCTCTAATATTTGTTCTGGAGGATAGATCTCGGAGCCTTTAGCTCTCACCCAGCAGTCAACATTGAAGGTGGGAGAGTGTCCTGGGGTTTGGGTACTCTGCCCAAGGTGACCTTCTGAACTCTCACTGTCAGCAGTGAATTCCCCAACTCCTCACCAAGGCTGTTCCCTCTGAAAGCTCAAGACTATCTGCAACAGAGAGAGAGCACAAAGCCACCCACCATGGAGCCAAGCTGTATTCCCTGGAGCCCCCAACTGGATGCCTGGCTTTCTCAGTATGTCTGTATCCAGGCCTCCCCCTCTCTACCACTGCTTCATATGGTCATTTCACACCCAGGTGCTGTGGCGAGGCATTTCCAGGCTCCAGGTCCTGTGATTTTTCTGTGTTCACTTTACCCTCCCCACTAGTAGCTCAGTCTGAAACAATAGGTGGCCTCTCTAAATGGTGTCTGGCTGTCATCCTCTGAAATCTGGGGAGGGACAGAGCAGATTTGTCCTGTGCTGACTTGACTCTGAGAGGAGTCACTGTCACACTGAACCTCCAACTGGAGTCAAGGCTTGTGAGATCACTGATCTTGTACTGTGCGTAGGTACACCAACCAGTCTCTTTTCCACCCAGGCCCCTGGCTTACCTCATGGAGGAAGTTTTTAATTCCCCTCTCCCCAGGAGGGGAGCTGGGGCTGGAGTGGGAGCTAATCTTCTCTTTTTCTGTGTAGGCTTTCTGTTTCTAGGTGTTTTTCAAGTGATCTGTCAGTTCTTTCATGATATACACTGCTTCCCCTCTATTTTGTCTTCAGCCTGTCCGTTGCTATTTTGACTGTTTTCCCTCACAGAGTCATAGGGAGGTTAATCTTGACCCTATCCTAATGGCAGTTTCTTAAAATCAAATTTGGATAAACAGCATAGTTTTTCTTAACAAATTGGTTTCCTATCATTGGAATCAAGCAGATTTAATGATGGAAGATCAATTTAACTGACATTTTTAGATACATTTACCTAGAAAAATATAAACAAGTTAACACTTTTTTTTGTATTTATTGAACTCTACATTGGTAACATAGGGTAGCAAATAAATAACACAAATATATGCTAATTTTGCTTATTATGGTTTGGTATATGTTGACCTTCCAAATATCTACTGAACAGAAATCCCTACTCAATATGCTTGGTTACATTCATATTTCAATACCATAGGAAAAAAATTGGCAAATAAGTTCACTATTATAAGTAGAAGTCTTATGCTATGTTGTTGTTAGGTGCTGTCGAGTTGGTATCTCACTCATAGCGACCCTCTGCACAGGGGAAACACTATTGTCAGTGCTTCTCTGCTGTGCATAGGGTTTTCAATGGCAGATTGATTTTTGGGAGGGGGTTGCCAGGTCCTTCTCCCAAGCCTACAGCTCCTGGTGTTCCCGGGCGGTCTCCCATCCAGGTACTAACCAGACCTGACCCTGCTTAGCTTCCGAGATGTGACAGGATCAGATGCCACAGGGCTATGGCTGCAGGCTCTTATGCTATAAGAAACTCAAAATATAAGACTATTTCATCCATAGACATATTTACCATCTTAATTAGCTATTTTAAAATTAAAACATTCTCTCAACACATCTTTTTCGTTTATGTTGAATTGTACTGTGTTTCAATACAGTAGTTGGAGGAAATTTTATTTTCAGCCTCCACATAGTTCAAATATTTGATGGCCCTCTCTGTTCCAGGTACTATTTTTAAAGACAAGACCTACATTATGTGGCAATCCTTTGTACCAGATAATGTAGAAGCAGACTTAATTCTGCTTCTCATTAGCTCCCACATGTCTGTCAGCTTATCGTGCTGCGCGGGCTTGTGTGTTCCTGTGATACTGAAAGCTATGCCACCAGTATCTCAGATGCCAGCAGGGCCACTCATGGTGGTTAGGTTTCAACTGAGCTTCCAGACTAAGACAGACTAGGAAAAAGGACCCAGCAGCCCACTCCAGAAACAACTAACCATTGAAAACCCTATGAATAGCAGAGAGGCACTGTCAAATATAGTGCTAGAAAATAAGCCCCCCAGGCTGGGAGGCATTCAAGAAAAAAATGGGGAAGAGTTGCCTCCTCAAAGTAGAATTGATCTTAATGATAGGAATGGAGTAAAATCCCTGGATCCTCCTTTTGCTGGTGGCATGACTCAAAATGGGAAGAAACACAGTGGCTACAACAATGGGCTCAAACATAAAATGATTGTGAGCATGGCACAGTGTCAGGTAGTGTTTCGTTCTGCTACATAGAGTCACTGTGAGTCAGACCTGACTTGAGGCCATCTAAGAACAACAACTTCTGCTTAGTTATTCCGTATAGGAAAAGAGTGACCTGGTTCACATTGACATAGTGCATACCACAGCTTGGGTGGTACTAGAAAATCTCTTGGATATTTTGGATAGTTAAAAAATATTACCTATTCAATTGATTAATATGTAAATATTTTAAATATGTAATATTCAATAAGGTAGTAAATCTTTTAGATTTGCAAGCAATTATTAAAACCAAATATGAATTATTACATTCATTGGGTGGGTGGAGAACAGAGGGTAAGTATTAGATGGATGACTTTTAAAGAGTACTTTCAATGTGTGACTCTGTGGTTTTAGATATACACTATCCAATTGGAAAAACAAGACTAAAGAAAAGCTAACTATGAAGCCTGATTATAATTAATTGCTGAATAAATGACATAGAGGAAGAGAAGCAACATGAAATTTAACAAAATTTATGCATAAGAAATTCATTATAACAGAATTAAGATAAATCTTACTAAATGAGAGCTATATTTATAGCAGAGTTCTCTGTTTCTGACTATATTTTAAATAAAAAATCTAATAAATTGAAATGCAATATAATTTTTAATCTGTAAGCACTGCTGATTAGCAAATTATCAGTTTGATCCCAGCACAGTCTATTAAGTTAGTGAGAGTAAATGGATTGTGTATTTCTTGTTTCCAAACAAAAGTATCATATCCTAAGTAGTTGGATTGATTACAAATTCATTAACTCTCAAATAATAGATTTTCTTAGAAGTCTTCCAGTATTAATTGACCTATGTCAATGACAATATATTTTTAATCTCAATTCTTGATGCTCATATTCAGAGAACCAAATTTTATAAGTATACAAAAGCAATTTTCAATATTATTATGTGCTTCCTTTATTGGCCACTAGTATTTTCTCCAATAATGTAAATCAATTCAACTCCCCACTTAAATAGTGTATGGTATAACTATCTAAAAAACTGAAACCTCAATGTTGTTTTGATATTATTTTGATCAGGCCTCTAGTGTACCTTGGGTTACATTTTGGGAAATATTGCCCTAAGTCAGTTGACAATTGTATAATCCTCACCTTCTACTCCATCTGTCCACTTTTGCCTTTCCTTCCCTCCACCAACTTGACAGATTCTTGGTTATCAAAAATCCTGGAGAATAAGTGTAAACCTACTCTAGGAAGCAGTACATGACAGAATTAGTCAAGTAATTCCATTGTAAAACCTAAAGGTTGCAAGTCAGTTGAAAACACAACCATGCCTTGATCCAGCTGTGTTGGGGATCGATGATGTCAGAGTACCAGTGGAGCAATGTAGTGGACTGTTCTGGATAAATTCTTTGTTTAAGGGATCACCTCCCTGCATGAATATCCTTGGCTCCAAACTTGAAGTTCTTTTCTCCCATTTGGGAGAAAAATGTTGGGATCAGTGAGACAGCTTCCTCTATTATTTAGATCCATCAATCTTCTCTACTTGGCTGGGATTTAGCTCAGTTGGTAGAGCACTGCTCTGCAGTCTCTGAGGTCCCAAGTTCGATTCCTAGTACCACAAAAATGGGAGAAGGACATGGCAACCCACTCCGGAGGCAATCTCAAAATAATCAACCATGAAAACCTTATAAGGGTCGCTATGAGTCAGAAACGACTCGATGGCACCTAACAACAACAATAACACTCTTCTCTACTAGTGCTGGGGTTTAGCTCAGTTGGTAGAGTGCTGCTCCGTAGTCTCTGAGGACCTGGGTTTGATCAACAGCACTGCAAAAATGAGAGAAGGACATGGCAGTCCATTCCCAAAGCAATCCTGGAAATAGTCACTGAAAACCCCTTGAGGGTCACTATGAGTCAGACCCAACTTGATGACACCTAACAACAACAACAATCTTTTGTTTTCCAACACTTATTTTTTGTTCTTTGTTTTTGTTTTCTTCCCTGCCACAGGAAATGACTATTTGCAAACTTTTTATTATTTGTTTATTTAGTTAGAAAATAACATAAGTGAATACCAGAAAAGTGTTTTGGGTTCTCTGTAAACAATAGTTGTAAGCATTTCCAGGTGAACTTTAAATGAGGTGTGTGAGTCCAAGATTTACTCAGATATACTGGATAACAAAATAGGAGAGGAGAAACTTCAGGAGGATTGTAGTCACAGATTTTATCTTTTTAAAAATTATTATTATTATTAACAGTACATTTTCCAGGGATTAATTCTGAACTCTTACAAATGCAGTGCTCTGGGCCAGAGGCCCAATTTGCTTTTACTTAATCCTTTTGCTCAGAATTTCCTTTCCCCATTTTTGGAAACTGCTTTTCAAGCCTCAAAGAAACACATGTGATGTGGATTTTTTAAAAACTAAATTTCTCAACCATCTCTCTTCTGGTTCCAAAGATGCAGGGAAATCTTCCCATATTTCAAGGAAGGCCCTCTCAGACAGTGGTAGAAAGAGCAACATAACCTTCCAGGTGGCCCCTTCTGAGGATACCTTGGTGGTATTAATAAGGATATGCTCTATGGATGGAACTCCTGCCCTAACTATTATTGAGTCATAACCCCACATGAATAAGAAAAAATGTGAACATCCTTCTTCTGATCAGCAATGTCACTTTGACCGGGACTTCAGAGCTGGTAAAAGATATCTGCTGGCCAGTTCATCACAGTGTCTGGGTGCACTCCATTAGCTATGCTGGAAGGAATGCCTCTTGCTCTTTGTGTTCTGTGAAGCAGAACAATAGGGCACTCTCCTCTGGAATAGCTGCTGATTCCTTCAAAGTTCAGTCAAAGCCCACATTTTTTCCCTTTGAATAATGTATGAGCTTGATTCACCCATGTGCTGCTAATCTTGTATGGAAGAAACTTCCAACAGCTTCTGCCTCCTTGCTTGATGTCACTGAAAAAAACTCATAGGTTCAAACAGGAAGACCTTGTGATCTGACACTGTTTGGCAGAGGGTGGTGATGTAAAGGCAGCAGTGGGAGAAACCCAGAGGAGCATGTGTGGGCATGCAAGCAGCATCCAATTCAATATGGCTCAGCTCATGGGTTCGTTCTAGACAGACAGGTAAACCCTGTTCCCATGCACAGCAGTGAGCAGGCATTCTGTTGAAGAAGTTCCTTCTCCATCATTCCCTTAGGAAACTTAGGGTTCAGTGACCAGCTCTCAAGTTTTACTATTCCAAGACTGTTATAATAATAATCACCTCTATTATTCACCTGTGTGTTATGCTGGGGACTGTATGAACTAATTACCACAAACTAAGTAGCTTAAAACAACAGAAAAGTATTCTTTTACAGTCCTGGAGGTCAGAAGTCCAAAATCATGGTGTTGGCTGGGCCATGCTCTTTCTGAAACTTTCTAGGAAATAGTCTTTCCTTGCTTCTTCTAGCTGCCAGTACCTCTTGGTGGTCCTTGCCTTTTTTTTTCTTTTTTTTTTTGTATTGGGGGGTTGAACCTGGGGCCTTGCGCTTGCATGCTCTGCAAGTGCTGGACCACTGAGCTGCACCCTCAGCCCATTTTTTTAACTTTTTGAGACAGGGTCTTGCTAAGTTACGCAGACTGCTCTGGTCTCGAACTTGCGATCCTCTTGCCTCCGCCTTCCAAGCCACTAGGATTATAGGCATGTGCCACCATGCCCGGCTAGTCCTTGCCTTTGGGTAGCATAATTCCAGCCTCTGCTTTTTTTGTTCCATGGTTTTCTTCCCTGTGTGCCTTCACATGTTTTCTCATAGGGCAGTAGTCATTACATTTGGGACTCACTTGAATCTGGCATGACCACATCTTAACTAATTATACTTATTTCTAAATAAACTCACATTATGAAGTTTTAGGATGAAAAAAATTGGGGAGAAGCTGTTACCAAATCAGTATAATCCATAAAAGTAGAAAAGTAACACATAATTTACAGACTTCTATGCTAGTTTCTAGAAATGTTGAGCAGCATTCTTAGTGCCTAGCCATTCATGCAAAGGGGTAAGATGAAGCTTCTACAGGCCACTTCCCACTCCCCAAGGCAGAGAGTAATGCCCCGTGTCTGCACACATGCTGGTGTCCTAGTTAAGATGGACTTTCCTTTAGCCCTAATGAAGCTCATATCCTTCAAGGACCTGGTCATGGTCTGAATATAAGGTGTCCCCCAAAGGTCATGTGTTTTAACATTTGGTTGCCAGCTGGTGGTGCTGTTTGAGGAGGTTATAGAACTTGGGAGACAAGCCTTAGTGAGGTCATTGCGGTTGGACCTTTGGAGGTTTTACCCCAGACCCATGATTCAGCTATCCCTTTGCTTCCTGCTCACAAACATGTAAAGTCTTCTGCCACCTGGCCCTGCCTCCTGCCACTGCCATGCCTGTCTTACCACCATTAATGACTGATCTTCTAACTACATAAGCTTCCAGTAAATCTCTTCCCTCATACATTAGTTTTGGTAGGTGGTGTTTTTTTCTACAGTGATGACTGCTGACTAATGCAGACCTCTTCTCATACAACTTTTCCCTAAAGCTATTTTTCCCAGGGGGTGTTATTTATTCTTCTTTTAACCTCATAATTCAAGGTAGAGTTTTATGGATTTAGAACTTCTGGAGATTCCCACTGTCCTAGGATCTCTAGGTAGGAGGAGAAGAAAAAAGAAGAGCCATAAAATATGAAACATTTGAAGGTAATTTAGAGGTTGGTCAGCTAATCCTTTATGTGAAATGGTACTTTGAATTTATTAGTTAGTTCCATGAACAGGAATGATCAAGAATAAAACCCAATCATATGCTGAGGGGATGATTTCTGCAGGCTAGAAAAGTATATTGTAAGGGAGGTAGGAGAACCTGAAACAAATCTCACCTGTCTTGGTCTATTTTTGCTGCTATAACAAAATGCCACTGGTTGAGAAATTTACAAGTAATAAAAGTTTATTTAGTTCATGATTCTGCAGGTCAGGAAATCCAAAATTGAGGGGCTGCAGCTTGTGAGTATCTTCTTGCTGAGTCATAATGTGGTAGAAGGATTCATATGAAAGGGACGGGGGGAGTGGGAGAGGAGAGAAAGAGAAAGAAAGATTGAGAGATAGAAATAGAGGCAAAGAAAGGAAAGGGATAGGAAAGGAATGAAGGGGGAAAAAAGGGAAAGGAAAGGGGGCAAAGTAATCCTTTTATTAGGAACCCACTTCTAAGATAGCTAACTCAGTCTCCTGATGATCTAATCACCTCTTAAAGTCCCCCGTCTCTCAACATTGTTGCATTGGAGATTAAATTTCCAACCTATGAACTTTGTGGGGCATATTCAAACCATAGTATTTAAACCTATTTTATTTCATTTTAACTTTGCCTTAAGCCCTTCCTGAATCTCACAGTGAACTTTTTCCATCACCTTAATTCTTATGCACTTAAAAATCACTGTGGGTGTTTTGTTTAGGCTCTGTGTTGCAGTTTGCTAATATTTCCTTTACTTGAGCTTGTTAAGCCTTCTAACAGTGGAAGAATGTGAGGGGGTGGGCGCAAGGGCATTGTCTCTTCTCTGGTTCTCTAGAACACACAGGCCCTCTCAGACTCCACAGGGTGGCCAGGGAAAAACAGGAACAGCATCCTTTGTGTGATTCACCATAGATTTACACATTACAGCAACACTCCTCCAGCTTCACCATCTTTCAAGTCCCTTTGTAGACTTTTTCATCAGTGTAATTTTTCCTATTAGTTAGAATACTTTCAGTTGTGATTAATAAAACACCCATGAAAAAGTGGCCTTAAAACATGAGGTCCGTTACTTCACACAGTAAAAATTCTTGAGTCTGGGCAGTTTCCAAAGTTGGTTAATAACATCAAGGACACAGGTGGTTTTTGTCCTTCTTTTCTAAAGTGTTGATGTTTCTCCTGTGGTCTTAAGATAACTCAAGCCACTCCAAGTAACACATAACACACAAAAAAGCTAAGACCAGCTTGGTAGGTGTGCCTTCAGAGTGCTTCCATTGAAGGTGTCTACTTAAGTGTCATTCTTTGAAGGTCTTTCTGCGCTATGTATATTCTTGTTTGAGACCTCAAGAACACCCTCAAAATTTACACATAGGCACTGCAATTTATTTTATTTTCTAACTCTAGTGCAACTTTTTTGCTCTTTCAGGGCATATAGAATAAACTAACCCATTAGAGGCTGGGATTTGGCTCAGTGGGTAGAGAGCTGCGCTGCAGTCTCTGAGGTCCCGAGTTCAATTCCCAGCACCGCAAAAATGGGAAAAGGACCTGGCAATCCACTCCCAAGGCAATCCCGAAGTACTCAGCCATTGAAAACCCTATGAGGGTCGCTATGAGTCGGATACCAACTCCACGGCACTTAACAACAACAACAACAACCCATTAGAAGAGATACTATAAGAGTTAGTTTTTTAAAGAATTTTTTATCATCTAAAACTTAGCATCTCACTAAGCCACCTGATCCTTATCCCCTATACCTTATTTGTAAAACATCAGAATTACATTAAAATCCCCAAGTAGCTAGGATTGGATGACTTGATTGACTAGCAGAATATTAGTAGACAAGAAACTGAATTGGAAATTGATTTAGTTTTCTTTTTATAATAAACTCAATGGTCAGGAAGGTAGATCTTACATGTTTCTTTAGCCATCATTCTAGATTTTCATGCCAACCACTTAGTGCATCAAAGCAGGTACTCTCCCCCAGAAGTGCAAATGCAGCCAGCTAAAAATGTTGGAAGAGGAAATCCAAGCTTGACTATTCACTCGGGCTTTGAACAAAATATTGGTAACTTGGAAAGGCTTCAACAGGGTGCATACTAACTCCTCTACATTCTATTCAACACTTTAACATGGTACAAAATCATGTACCCCACAGCCTTGCCCTGAAAATACACACTATAATTCACAAAACTGCACCCTTATGCCCACACAGTCAGAAACACAGAAGATTTCTTTTGCACAGGAATTCTGAAAATAAGGGCTGGAGTCTGGGGTTTTCACTACAAAGACTCCACCAGGATTAACACAGCTGCCTGGGAAAGAGAGGAGCTTGCCCAGGCAAAACATCTCTGCAGTGTAACTGAGCATCATTAACTGAAGAGGAGGAAGGCACCTGAGACTCATGTATGCTGCCGCCTCTGCCTGGCCATTTTATAAGTCCTAAAACACAAAGTTTGGGGGCTGGGATTTAGCTCAGTTGGTAGAGCACCACTCTACAGTCTCAGGTCCCAGGTTCAACTCCCAGCACCACAAAAATGGAAGAAGGCTGTGGAAATCCACTCCTGAGGCAATGCTGAAAAAATCAGCCATTGAAAACCCTATGAGGGTCCCTATGAGTTGGACACAACTTGACAGCACCTAACAACAACAACAACAACAACAACAACAAAACACAAAGTTTAGTTCAGTGATGCTGGTACACTGAGGCGTGAGATGTTTGGATAACATCTGCCAGGGTTTCTTAGCTTTCTTCCAATCTTAGGCCAGTGGCACAATTCAGGCACAACTCAGGCCAGTTACCTAGAGAGATTTACAAGGAGGCCAAAGTAAGTAGTGGGCCTAGGTTAGTATTGGGAAGCAGAGAAAAGCTAAGCTTCAGAATACTTTGTTGCTTGAACAATACCTTTGTTATTACAGAGAAAAGCATGGAGGAAAACAAGAGCCACATTTTGACCTGCTATTTCAGCAGATTGCAAGCCACCAAGTTGGTTCTGGCATTCTGAATGGCACTTATGTATGTTGGAGATACACAACTTGTCTAAGATAATAGAATAACAACATAGGATAATAATACTTGTGAAAGTCCTTTGTAAACTAGGAAGTCATTTTCCTGTTATTTAGTCTACATGCCTCATTTCCAGAGTCAAACTAAACCTCAAGTGATTGAGTGGCTTGCCTGGAGTCACGTGACTTCCAGCCTCCTCGCTATCTGTCCAGCACCACAAAGCAGCACCAAGGTAGCCAGAGCAGGTTTTCTTGGGTTAGTTAATTTTGCAAACTACACTTTATGAATACAGTATAAGTAATTACAATCTGTCTAGAAATCAGCAATGTTAATTTTAGTAAATTATGAATAAGAGTTTTTAGAAATGGTCATCTTTCTGTGACTGGGATCATTCAGGTGGTTTTAAGCACATTAAACTATATAAATACAAAAAAAGAGTATATTATTTGTCTTCTATGTTCACTCAGTATTTGCCTGAGTTTTCTTCTAAGATAAAAGAGATAATAGTAGTCCCTCACTGGTGATGGATATATGATCCAGAGCTCAGGGAAGCTTGTCAGTGTCTCCATCTAAAGGACATTTAATTACTTGGGTGTTGTCAGCCTCCCAGTGCACTCTGGGATATGCGAATGTCCTGGCCATCTTAGTGCCTGCCCATCAGGTAAGGGTTAACAAGTCTGGGAAGTGACCACAAAGAGAGAGAAATTATAGTCCTGTGCTGTTTCATTGGTTATGTTGAGAAAAATAATGATAAGGCAGCAAGGAGCAATTTCTAATCAGCAAAGGGACCACTTTATGGTGAGTACTACTTTAATTTTTGGAAAACTAAATAAAACAAAACAAACAAAACAAAACAAACAAAATTAAACAAGGTGTACAGACTTGGTATTCAGTTTTGCTGCTTATTTGATCAGGCTGGTATAAGTTGAATGTACACATCTTTTTTGTCTGGTTATTTCTCGGCCATAACGTTTCTCTAGTCAGTCTTCTAGGCCACATGTCCTGTTACTCAGGGCTTGGCATAGTTTGTTGGTAAAGGGCTTCTTGGGCCATATGGTCTCTGTTGGCACCACTCAACGTTGTCATTACAGTGTGAAAATAGCCATAGACAATTTTTAAAGAAATGAATATTGCTGGGTTCCAATATAACTTTCTTTATAAAAACAATAAGCCAGCTGGATTTGACCCTTAGGGCCATAGTCTACTGACCTTAGCTTTAATAGTACTGAAGTTTCTCGGAGTGAGAGGGCAAGTGCCAAGGAGTTCTGGAAGCATTTAGCATTGTAGAGAACCACATCAGGGTAAAAGAAGATGGGTGTTCCACATGAATTCTAGCCATCTTTAGAAGTTCACAGAGGGGGAGATAGGGGTCATTCTAGTCATTAATGGACCACTGAGGCTTTCCTAGAAAGGTTCAAATACCTCTGTATGTAAAAGAATTAGTTAAATTGTCCTCTTCCATCTTCACATGTTATTTTCACAAATGACAGCAGAAATCAGTTGAAAGGAGTTTCATCTTCTGCCTCCATCCCACTGCTGTCATGTGAACCTAAACATCACTTGACCTGGTTCTAGACAGCAAATAATTTATTCATTGAGCTTATACTGCCATGTGTGCTTAAGTATGGTTTTGGGCAGTGCAATGTAGCTTGCAAGCACAGAGACATACGGCTTGAGCTCGTGTTTTCTCTCTCTCTCTCTCTCTCTCTCTCTCTTTCTCTCTCTCTCTCTCTGTGTGTGTAAAAGAAAACAATACCATCTCACTACAAGGGTCAGTGTCAGATTCCAATCTTACTGAGCTAGATATATAAGCAAACAAAGCAAACCTCAGCCCCCACTTCGTCTTCCTCCAAGAAATCTATTAAAAGACTGAAAAGAGCCATTTACCATCAGGGGTGGTACATGATGCTAAAGTGCCCTTCTTCAGTGTCAGAAGCAGTTGCAGCTGCAGGCAAGTTTCAATGACAGTGGCCCACTACTGCTATGCCCCAGCCCATGGCAGGACTGAGAGAAGGAAACTCTTTGGACTTCCAGGATGTGGAGACTAGGACAGGAAGTGAAACAAAGCATGCATTATAGAGCCGTAGAACACAGCTGCAGGGACATGGAAACTTTCTGTGACACTCCAGTGACATAGAAAAAGCCCAAGTCCATCAGTGGTAAACTCGTCTCTACTTTGCCTCTAAGGTAAAACTTAGGAAATATAAATGAGGTGAAGGAGAATCAGCCTTTCATCCATAATGAAGAAGATACAAAACACCCAGGGACTCTGAAATTTTCTAGTTCTTCCCCATGTTTTCCTATATGAACACCAAGTGAATTATCAAATAAATAGTATTTTTACATTAAAAATGCATTTTAGAATTTTTCAAACACACAGTGTAATAAAATAACAGATACTTGTTTATCAACTAGGCAAATTCTTTGAGTACTAATTCATCTGCCATACTTCTGTCATTTGTTTGAGAAATAAAATATTACAGATACAGTTGAAGCCCTTTGTGTATCTCTCTTCCTTGATTTCCCTGCTGTGTTCTCAGAGGTATCTCCAGTAATTTCTGAGTCTGGTACGTATTTTTCCCAAGCATATTTTATAGTAAAACAGTATACATATATGTTGTTGTTGTTAGGTGCCGTTGAGTCGTGTCCAATTCATAGTAACCCTCATTGGGTTTTCAGCATTCAATAGCATTACCAAGTTTTCTGAACCTTGACTTCTTATACTTACAGTGGGAACTTTAATAATGTTTTTGAGGATAGTGATTAAATTTTAAATGACATTGTACATGTGAAAATGCTTTCTCTGGTGACTGAGTCATACTGTACCCAGTGAGAGTTAAATTCTTTTCCTTTTTCATTCATTGCTATTCCCATGGTATCTCCACTAAGAGAACTCTCTACCATAAGGTTATGAGGAATTTTTCTTCAAATAGCTGATTTATTGTTATCATGGTTGTTAATTAAAATATCTGAAGATGTGTATTTATTTTTTCTGAATCTCAGTCTGGATTTGTGCCATTTGAAAGTCCAGAAAATTGAATTGGTTTAATTCCAATATTATTCTGCCAAGCTATTTTTTTAAAGAAAACAAACTCTTTTAATAATGCATGAGGATTGCAACACAAGTGCCTCACAGTTTTCAGGAAATAGACTAAAATGCCCTTAAGTGATAAAGTGTGTTTATTGTAGGTCAACCAATTACATTTCTCAAACCTGGAATCTATGAAATTTGATGGAGGGCTCCAGCATGTGGAAAACTGCTGGGCATGAATTATACCTGGACTGTGATTCATGCTGATGTTCTAAAGGCTGGAGCTCATGCCAATAGCTTGTGAGCTTGGTATGACTAATTCACTTAGAATTTTAAGTAGGCTTTGAATTAGAAAGTTCTTTCTGAAGTTTGGTAAGCACAAGTTATAAATGCACAAGGAGAGATTGCCCCCAGGGTTGAAATTTCTCTCTGGCTGACTGGAGCAGTGGAGCCCTTCTTAAACTATCAGGAACCCCATGGGGAGGTGCTTCTCCCCACATGCAGCCTCTCCTCCTCAGGGGTAGGATCTAGTGTTATAAAAGGAAGTCTTGGTGTGTTTACGAATTGGCCCTGTAGGACAATGGAGAAATGAAGGACAATTCTATAAATGGCCATAGAATAGACAGACACCATAAAATAAAATAAAATAAATCTCACCAGTGTGAAGCTAAGGAAATCAATGCCAGGAAATGTTAAGACTTAAATGTAAACAGGATAATTTTCAAAAGAAAATATAAGAAAATATCACATGACCTCACGATAGGGAAGGAGGCTTTAAAAAGGTGAAAATGCACAAATTGTAAAGGAAAACATTGCCAAATTTTACTAAAATTTAATTTATGCAGAAAAACAGGTACCAAAAATAAGTCTATATCATTTATGCATTATTTATGTAAGAATTTAAGTGTACATGTGTGAGTATATTTATAAACAGTATATATATATACACACGTATATGTGTGTATGTGTATGTATGTATATATATGTATATGTTACATATCTGTATATGTATATCTATATATATATGTATATCTGTATGTATATATATATGTATGTGTATATATATATATATATATATGTATATATTGTTGTTGTTGTTACGTGCCATCAAGCTGTGTCCGACTCATAGCGACCCTTTTAGCATTTTCAATGGCTGATTGTTTCGGGATTGCCTTGGGAGTGGATTGCCATGCCCTTCTCCCATTTTTTGTGGTGCTGGGGATCGAACTCAGGACCTCAGAGACTGCAGAGCAGTGCTCTACCAACTGAGCTAAATCCCAGCCCTATATATGCATATGTTACATATCTGTATATGTATACATATCCGGTACCTTAGAAACTGCAGAATGGTGCTCTACCAACTGAACTAAATCACAGTCATATATATACATACATATAATATAATTTGATTCCCAGCACCGCAAAAGTGGGAGAAGGACATGGCAATCCACTTACATCCTCCTACCTCTACAGGGCATCTGATTCTAGATCCTGTTTTCAATTTAACCCTTCTTCTGTGCAAACTTGAATATATGTGAAAACAGTTTTGCCAATAGTACAGTACCATGCAGGAGTTGAAGCATAGTAACTAGGAACATGCCATTACCATAAGACAGGTTCACAGCCCATTATGCGGATTTCAAAATTTTTCAAACTCTAAAACCAAGTATTTCTAAACTCATTCAGCCACAAAATTTTATCTGAACTAATAGGACTATTTATTGTCTTGTTTTGTATTATTTAGTGTGAATATTCATTTTCTGTTCAGCAGAAGCATCAATGTAATTACAAGGTTATGAGTTGCTGCCTAACACCCGTAGAAAGCATTGCACAGTAATTGCGAGCATTACATATTACCTTCCTAAAACCCGAACATACTGTATCCCAATTTACATCTTGTCTTATGGACTTTGGAGAAATCATGGGGCTTGTAACTGAGAATGGACTCCCACTGATCCAGCTTAGAGATCTCTTGCTAATGAGATGCCAGAGCTGTGAGTGAGGATGTTAGAAAGTAGGTGGTTCAACAAAACGCATATATGGAAATGTCACAATGAAAAACATGTCAGAATTGTAGGGAAGAATTGGGAGGAAATTGGCAAAAACTCCCAAACTGGGAAAATGGCGTTTGAATATCTGGTTTGTAAGTTAGAAATCTAGGGAAAATGAAACTAAGTTGGTCGCATGTTTGTACAAAACCCTTCCTGATTGGACAATTGGACTGAAAGCTGATTGGCTCAGGCCATTCCGTGGGCGAACTATATAAGGAGCTGCGCTGCGGCAGCTCGACTTTTCTTCTTTTTTGGCATGGCCTTTCTGGCATCCCTTTCTGCGCCTTCTCGCCTGTCCCTGCCCGGACCACAGATGAGAAAGCGTCTCTCCCGCTGCTCTCCCCCGGACCTTTGGTGAGGAAATAATGCTCTCCCGTCGCAATCCTTGACAAGGAAAAGAACCTGCTCTCCGTCTGATCACCGAGGAAGCGGCAGCTGTCTCCTCCTGACCACCGAGACGACCAACACAGGTGTTTTGCCCCTGGAAGGCAAAAGTGCCTGAGGCTTTTCCTTTCTCCCGTCTCCACCGGGGTCCTGAGGGACGCAGGAGTCTGCACCCCTCACCTGAGGGTCCTGAGTGAATTGTGTTTAGTATCTGTGTGTGCAGCGGCGCAGCCCGTCCGAACCTTCAGGCCGGACCGGGAGGCACACGCCCCACATAGATTTGGCGCCCGAACGTGGGGCCCAACATAGCTGGTGCCCGAACAGGGAACCAACAAGAATGAATCACATTAAGGTGTACATTAAAATTTTTCAATAAAGAAAAGAAAGTAGGTGGTTCTGGGATCAATCATATAACCTGGGAGACGTTGAGTTCTTCGAGTCCTACCTTTACCTTGAGCTAATGTAGACCTTGAGTGATGCTATTTAGAGCCACATATCCAAATGCTAGAAGAAATCACATTGGAAAATGCATGAGCAAAGACTTCAGGCAATAGAGATCCAGATTTGCATCCCTGACCTACCACTTACCAGTTCCATTTTCCTGTTTATCCGCAGAATGGGCTGTGAACCTGTCTTATGGTAATGGGCATGCTCCTAGTTACTATGCCTCAACTCCTGCATGGTACTGTACTATTGGAAAAACTGTTTTCACATATGTTTTTCTCTCAGAGCAACAATGTGAGAATCTCTTATTCTATTTTATTGCTGGAACTGCTCAAGCTCAGAGTACTTGAGAGGCTAGCAGGGGGTCAAACAGCCAGAAAACAGTAGGACTGGAAACACATCCTCCTACCTCTACAGGGGATCTGATTCTAGATCCTGTTTTCAATTTAACCCCTTTCTTCTGTGCAAACTTGAATGCTATCAAACCTCACCAAAGTTCAGGTTTCTTGTCTATAACGGGAGAATGATCTTTTCTGCCTAGTTCAAAGGATTGCAGGTAGAAACAGATTATATTGTGCTATGTAAACAAAAGATATTGTTATTACTTTACACCTGCATCCTTTTGGCTCAAAGCCTGGAGGAGCTTCATCAGGGCAGAGAGCATTGGGGTGCTCCCTAGTGAATTCACCAGTGTTCCTTGTACGATGGCTGAAAGGGAAATAGTCCTCTCCTTCTGAGCTTAAGAACATAACCAAGCTGCAAAGCCCTCATATTTTAAAAATCTTCAGCTGATCTCTGAGTGCGTTCCATTGTTATGATGTGCAAATTTTAAAGAGTATTTATCTCCAAGTATACTGGCTGGGAAAAAAAGGAACATCTTTTAATAGTCTTTGGACCTCAGAATATATAATTCAGGTAATAAAAAATACACCACATGTTTTATTGTACATTTCCATGTAATACAGAAATGTATATTTAGATTGCAGTTATCTTTCCTTTCATTACAGTCTTTTTAGGACCTCACTAAAAAATAGTAATATCAAAATCTGTTTTATTAGAGAACTCTTGAAATGTGTCCCAAAAAATGTGCTTAACGTGTTATTATGCCAGGGACTCAGTTAAAATGTATATCAAGCCAGTTCTTCCCACCTATATATTTCATAGGTTACAACTTGTACTTTGACATCAAAGGACAAATTGGATGTGACTCTATTTCTCAAGACCAGAAAGATGGAGAAAATAAAGTACATTTGTCACTTCTTGCTAATTTTACACACACACATCAAATTTCATATAAATGTACATATATAACTTTGCATATATATATATATGCCTGCAGCTGTAGCCCTGTGGCATCCGATCCCGTCAGATCTCGGAAGCTAAGCAGGTTCGGGCCTGGTTAGTACCTGGATGGGAGACCGCCTGGGAACACCAGAAGCTGTAGGCTTGGGAGAAGGACCTGGCAACCCCCTCCCAAAAATCAATCTGCCATTGAAAACCCTATGAACAGCAGAGAAGCACTGACAATAGTGTTTCCCCT
>VMDO01011181.1:0-68124 GCA_007922755.1 Pedetes capensis
ATAGAAAAATACTATATAGTAAAAGATAGAGAAGACTTGGATGGGAAACTTAGATGGGAAGGGAGGGGAGGGGGGAAACATAGAGGAGGGTAAGGGGTAACCTATATGAATAATGCTTATCAAATTGCATATATGAAAATTGTCACAATGAAAAGCATGTCAAAATGAATCGCATTATGATGTACATTAAAAATTTCTAATTAAAAAAAAAAAAAAAAGAGTTCGAGGCCAGAGGCAGCCTGTGCAGTTTAGCAATATCCT
The DNA here is from genome assembly GCA_007922755.1 of Pedetes capensis. NCBI lineage: Eukaryota > Metazoa > Chordata > Mammalia > Rodentia > Pedetidae > Pedetes > Pedetes capensis. The sequence goes on from VMDO01011181.1 coordinate 262, forward strand.
ATATCAAAATAAAAAAATAAAAAAGTGGCTGAGGGTTCAGCTTAGTGGTAAAGCACTTACCTAGCATGTGTGAGGCCTTGAGTTCAACCCCCTAATATTGAAAGAGAGAGCTAGTGAGAGAGCGCACTTTTTTCCCTTCTCATGAACTATAAAATAAAAAAGGCACTGAAGCCAGGTGTAATGGTCCATCCTTGTAATTCCAAGTACTAAGAACACTGAAGTGAAGGATCATGAGTTCAAGGCCTGCCTGGGCCATATAGCTAAGCTTCGATTAAAATAAAACCAAGAAAAAACAAAAAAGTTGGAGACAACCATGCCCAAAGTTTCACTGAGCAATACTCTGATTTACTAACAAAATTGCTATCAGTAGTTATTATAATGTATAGTATAACATGTATATGCAATAACATATATGTATATGTGTATACATAATAGTTATTTGTGTATATATGTATATAACAGTATAATAATGTAGCAATCATCCTGATGGCCAACCTGGATAAACTCTGTCGTGTAACTCTTTGCACACATGAGGTTTCTTAAGGCCAATGGCTTTCTAAATATAAAAGCAGTACATATGAAGCCCCACCTAAGGTTGTTCAGAGCTCTGGGTAACAGGAGTCATGTGAGTAAAATCAAGATATTTAAGGCACCAATGTCTCTCCATAAAGTGAACATTTTGGGCTTGCTGACTTGGAGATGTGGGTATTTTCAACTTTTTAATTCTAGGCTGCCTTACTCTTGTCTTGCTGGTACAGCACACACCCTATAAATAGGCTTGTTTCACCCAAGAAAAACAGCCTGCAACAGTCCACTTCCTCATATTTCACCTGGGCTGGACCAGTTGCCCTATCTTTGACTGATAACAACACATCAAAATGTATACAAATGGTTCACTTTACTTTAACTCCTAAAGTGTCCATGAAAAACTAATTCCATTTTAGTAATCCCACCACAAGCAATTCCCCCCTACCCCTTTTCTCTTCCCTCCCTCTGTGTATGTATCTATCTCTATCTAACTCATTTTATTTTACTTAATTTTTTGATACAAGGTCTCTTGCTGTGTAGTCCGTTCTAGCCTCCAATTTATGATCCTCCTGCATCAGCCTCCTCAGTGCTGATATTACAGGTGTGCCCCTGCATTCCCGGCTTAAGCAATTTCTCTTTTAAAAGCAGTTCCTGGTCAATGACATGCTTGAGTCAAAAGATTGTACAATCAAACTCTTTCCATATCCTGCTAACCTAACTTGAAAGTTTTATTTAACAATCATTTTTAATTCTTTCACTCAGGCAGATTTTAGTTTGTTTCCTAAAGCATTCATGATCTCAGGATTTCAAGTAGAATTTTCCTTGGTGGGCAGCTTTGGTAAATCACACTTTTTTTCCTTCCAAGCTGAATTAATGCTGGCTGTGATCCCATAGTATCACTTATAGAGTGTTCCTTTTTTTTAAGGAAGCAAATTAATTAAAGGTGGTGAAAGTGTGGGTGTATTAAGGAAAAAGCATTCTCTTTTATACAATTATTAAGTTGGAAAGACATTGTAGAAATCATCTAGATCTCCATAAAATGAGGGGGCTGGATTGAACTTCTTTTGTGCTTCAGCTTTAGAATTCTGTGGCTCTATTGCCCACTCAATTTTGAACTCCTGTAGAACAGTCACAAGGTCTTATTCATTTCCTTATTTCTAGAGCCCCTCACAAGACCTGGCACTGTGCATGCAAGGCAATTGCTCCCCATTGAGCCACACCCACAGCCCTTTATTTTTTGACACACAGACTCACTACATTGCACAGCTGCCTCTGTGTCTGGCCTCAAACTCTCCATCCTAAAGCCTCAGCCTCCCAAGTTGCTGAGATTACAGTCATGAGCCATAGCACCCTGTTCAGCTTACTTTCTCATAGGCCTCATTCCAATTCTTTCTGATTATAGCAAGAATCGTATGCTTCCATTAATGGCTCATGACTATTTTTCACAGTCACAAAATCATCCTACTAACACATTCCCATTTTTGCTCTATTCTTTGACTACAGGGCACATACATATGCACTGATGATTTCATTGAAGTGAATCAGCTCATTCATTCATTCAATAAATATTTGCAGAACACATACGAGGTACTCATAGTATAGTGCTGAACTACACATAGTTTCCTGTTCCAAGTCACTCAAAAGAAGTGAAGGTAAAATTGTACAAGTGCTATAGAAGGTAAGTGCAAGAAGCTGTGGGAACAGAAAAGTAGCTCAACTGGTCTGAGGAATTCTTGACCACTTTCTCAAAGGAAATAATAAATTCCAAACCTAAGGTTAAGTAAGAGTGAACCTATGAAAGTGAAGAAGAAGCTAGATGGCACTGAGGTGTGGGACAGTAGGAACTTCAAGGCCCATAGATGATGTTTATTTAGAAAGTAGTAGAGACACCTGTGGGAGAAGGACCCGGCAACCTACTCCCAAAAATCAATCCACCATTGAAAACCCTATGAACGACAGAGAAGCACTGACAATAGTGTTTCACCTATTGTACATAGGGTCACTATGAGTCGGATACCAACTTGACAGCACCTAACAACAACAGAGACACCTGTAATCCCAGCAACGTGGGAGGCTGAGGCAGAAGGCTTATGAGTTCAAGGTCAGAGGCAGCCTGCTTAGCAAGACCCTATTTCCAAATAAAAAACTAAAAATAAAAATGGGCTAGGAGTGCCCTGGGTTCAACTCCCAATAACCACAGAAAGAAAGAAAGAAAGAAAGAAAAGGAAGGAAGGAAGGAAGGAAGGAAGGAAGGAAGGAAGGAAGGAAGGGGAAGGGAAGGGGAAGGGAAGGGAAGGGAAGGGAAGAAAGAGCGGGCAGTAAAGAACCCTGAGAAGTAAGCAAGCAATGGACTATGATTTGTGTTTCTAAGGTCTCTCTAATTGCAGTGAGAACATTGGAAAAGTACAAGACCAGAGGCCAGAAGAGGTGGAGGAAGTCTTTAGAGTGTCAGTGAAGATGAAGACAGAATTAGATGGATTCTAGATTTTTGGTGGAAAAAAGTGAGAAATGTGTAAGTGTGTGTGGAAAAGAGAAATCTAGTCTAATGTCTCCTTTGAGAAATTGAATGTATGGTGTGCCTTCTGCTAAAATAAGAAACGCCTTCTAAAGCCATAGCACTTTGGGAAGGAAAGGAAGCAATCAGAAGTTCCATATAGTTGCTAAGTGGTATCTAAGACGAGACGTCCAATAGTGCCATGGTCTGAATGTGTGTGCTCCCCAAAATGCATGTAGCATAGACTAATCCCCACTGTGGTGGTATTTGACAATAAGGCCTTTGGAAGATAATTATGTCACGAGGGACAGGCCCTCATGTGTGGCATTAGTGCTCTTGTAAAAAGAGGCACAGAAGGTAGGCGCAGTAGGGGCACAACTCAGGAGACGGAGGCAGGAGGATTGCAAGTTCAAAGGTAGAGGCAGCCTGAATAACTTAGCGAGACCCTGTCTCAAGATAAAAAAGAAAAAATGGGCTGGAGGTGCAGCTCAGGGATAGAGCACTTGCAAAGTATGCGTGAGGCCCTGGGTCCCACCCCCAGTATCTCAAAAAATAATAATATGTTTATAGAATGTACTGAGCACTAGAAACAAGAAGCACAGTATAATAAAAATCTATTTGGACAGAGAGTCTCTGTTTGTCACTATGGTGTTATGAAGGAGAGCCAGTACAATTCTTTGCTTTTACCATCTCACCACTATTTCACATATACAACTCCATCAAGAGGGAGGAGCAGATACAGCAGATACTAGGTCATCCTAATGACATCAGCAAGAGTAATAGCGGCAAAAAAGCAAAAAGAGCACTACTATTTCTGATTACGGGCTGGGATTTAGCTCAATTGGTAGAGCGCTGTGCTGCAGTCTCTGAGGTCCTGAGTTCAATTCCCAGCACCGCAAAAATGGGAGAAGGGCCTGGCAATCCACTCCCAAGGAAATCCTGAAACAGTCAGCCATTGAAAACCCTATGAGGGTCGCTATGAGCCGGATACCAACTCGACAGCACCTAACAACAACAACAAGAATTTCTGATCACAGACTGAAGTCAAGAGCTTTTGGCATAATACTTGAGTCATATATACATGATGTCTCAGCAGGTCAAAAACATTGGTTTTGGAAGTATCTCTGTAAATAATTTTAGGCAGAAATCTATAACTAAGCAAATAATAATTCCTTTTACAATTTTGTAAAACTCTGGGGACAGTGTATTTTCTGGAGTTTTATTTATTTTTTCCCCCACATAATCTGAAATACCCCAGAGCTATTTAAGGTTGAAAACTTCCAAGTTTATTGTCAAACTTAGAACAAATATTTTGATTTACTAAGGAGCATAAATCAGATAAGAAATTCTGGGGGATGTAGAATTATCCAAAAATTGTTTTCTTAAGATATTTAGATATTTTCTTAGCCATGCATCTGCTACAAATTGCATGCTTTAAAAAGCTAACTTTCTGCTAACACTTTACTTCTGAGGGGATAATGAATCCTTAAGATTTGACATCTCATTTAAAAATAGATATGTGGATCAGTGGCCGATAAGAGGGTCCCCAAAATAGAACCATACTTCCTGCTTAAGAACTTCTCAAAGTTTAGAACTCTGATTAACAGGAGTCTGAAGAGTGTATATTGATCCAAAATGATTTTATAAATGATTTCTACCATAAATAAAAATTTATCACTTTAAATTACCTTTGTGGTAAGATGTTCTAACTAAAATAAGGCACTTTTAAAAAACTGAATGTTGGCTGTTTATTATGCTTAAAATTTTCATTTCTCAACCCATCCAATCACCATAGCAACCCTACAAAGTGAGAACTACCTGTAATTATTGAGGGCTGGGATTTAGCTCAGTTGGTAGAGACTGCTCTGTAGTCTCTGAGGTCTCAGGTTCAGTTCCCAGCACCGCAAAAATGGGAGAAAGTCGTGGCAATCCACTCCCGAAGCAATCCCAAAACAGCCATTGAAAACCTTATGATGGTCACTATAAATTGGACTCAACTCAATGACACTTAACAACAACAACCTGTAATTATTAGCCCCATTTTTCAGATAAAGAAACTGAGAAACATGAGGCAAACGAACTTGCCAAAATAAACTGATGATAAGTAGTAGTAGTTAGAATCCAGTTTCAAAGCTCTATGCTCAGCCACTGCCAGCCTAGAAGCAAAATGTTCACATTTCATCCATGAGCCCTGCTCATCAGAATCCTTGAGGAACGTGTAAGTCAGCTTCCCATAGTGTGACGATACCCAAGAAAACCAAATTAGTGGGGAAAGAATTATGTGAGTTCAGGGTGTTAGAGGTTTCACTCCATGGTCACTCAGCTCCATTGTTGCTGGGCCCATGAGAAGGTAGCACATCATGCTAGAAGGAAGTGGCAGAGGAAAGCAGCTCATCTCATGGAGGCCAGAAAGCAGAGAAAGAGAAAGCAGTGGATTGATCTATTGAGATCAGTGCCCTTGAGGTGCATGAGGAACCAAGCCCTCACCACATGAGACTTTGCAGGACATTTCAGATCTGAACCATAGCAGAGAGTTCATTAAAAAGTCCCAGGTCCTTGGGGAAACTGTCCTTCCACATTGTTTCACCGAGTGAACCCATCTTCAAGCATGTTAGGCAAGTGTTCTACCACTGAGATCCCCTATTTTTACTTTTTTATTTATCTTATTTATTTACTCATTGGGACAGGTTCTCACTATTTAGCCCCAGCTGGCCTCAAACTCAAGATCCAACTGCCTCAGCCTCTAGAGTGCTGGGATTACAGGCATGTGCCACTACACACAGGTCCTTTTTATTTTTTTATTTGGGGACATGATCTCACTAAGTGGCAGAGGCTACCTCTGGCCTCAAATTTGCAACCCTTCTGCTTTAGGCTCCGAAGTCACTGGGATTGCAGGTGGGTGCCACCATTCCGAGCTTGCTTCATATTTTGAGGCCTGTGAGTCTCCAGTGACAAGAAGGTACTAAACTTAGATGTCATTATTATCGCCTTTACAGCTTGTTTAAAAATGCAGGCACTAGAAACCCTGATTGTTAGAAAGATGGAAAACTTTCATTGTTTTTCTGTTTCTTGACTGGCCCTTTATTTGAGGAAATGAAGTTTATTAGATCTTTAGTTATACACAAAGCAAAATCGAGCTCTGGATAATGAAACAGAGTTGCTCAACTGCTCTGGCCAGTAACATAGAAGTTTGTCTTTATTATGAACAGAGTTGCAGCTCTGGAAATTTATTTCCATGGAGCAGGGGTAAGGAAAAACAAAAGAATGATCAAGAGGTCTCATTTCAACAGGTGCTGTGGCACAAGCCTGTCATCCCAGCAACTCAGGAGGCGGAGGCAGGAGGATCTCAAGTTCTAGGCCAGAGGCAGTCTGCATAATTTTATAACACCCCATCTCAAAAATAAAAAATAAAAAAGGGGCCAGGGGAGCCCTGGGTTCAACTCCTCTGGTACTAGACAACAAAGAAGAAAGTCTCATTTCCAGATAGGGCAGCTATGCTCAAGTGTCCTCCTGCCACAGGATGTACTGTTACCCGGGAGCACAGGTCCAGGGTCCTGTGTTACTGCACTCTGTAGGAGGGGTTCAGGAAGTCACAACAAACTCGGTCCTTGGTCTCCTTTATAAATGATTTTACAAACAGGTGCAAAATGGAACTTGTTGTTGTTGTTTTGGTTGTTGCTTTTGTTAGGTGCTGTCAAGTTACAGCACATTCCTTCCAGTTCCTTTGTCTCATCGTTTGTGCTGTTGTTTTCAAATATTTTACCTTTGCGTGCATTATAAGTTTCATAACATGTTGCTGTTTTTGCAGTAGACAGTTTATTATCTTTTAGAGTGATTAAAGATAAAAGGAAGTGTCTTCTTAATTTTCATTTTTGCCATTTCTGGTGCTCTACATTTCTTTGTACGGATTCATGGCTTCCATATGGAATTCTACAACTCCTGCCTGAAGAACTTTTTCTACAGCACAGGTCAGCTGGCAATGAATTCTCTCAGCTTTTGTTTGTCTGGAAAAAGGTTAATTTGCTTTCATTTCTGAAAGATGTTTTCACCTTTCACCTGGCATATCATTCCAGGCTGACAGTTTTTAGGTATTTTGAAGAGATTACTCCATTATCTTCAAGTTTACTTTAGTTTTTCATGAAACAACAGCTGTAAGTTTCATCGTTGCTCCTCTATACATGAGTATCTTACATTCACATTATCTTTGGTGTTTAGTAGCTTAACTATGTTTTATTGAGATGTGGTTTTTGCTTGTTTATTTTTCATTTTTGTTTTATTATTCTTATTTTACATTTATCCTGCTTGTGATTATCTGAACTTCATGGATCTGTAGTTTGATGTCTGTCCTTATTTTTGGCAAGTTCTCAGCCAAAAATAAGGACATATTCTCTCTCTCTCTCTCTCCTCCCTCCTCCCACTCCTCTTCCTTCTTCTAGGATTCTAGTTATACATACAGTAAACCATTTAATGTTGCCCCACAGTTTTTGGATCCTCTTTTTGGTTTCCTTTTTTCCTTTTCATTCCCTCCTAGTGTTTCAATTTGGACCATTTCTACTGAAGTATCTTCAGATTTACTGATTCTTTCTTTGACTTTGTCCTATCTACTGTTAAGCCTCTCAAACGAATTCTTTGTCTCTAACAGCATTTTTTTTTAATTTCTAACATTTCAATTTCACTCTGTAATACTTTTCTGGCTTTGATTCATACAGTTATAATGGCAGATATTGTTTTGGCCTACACAAAGTCCATTCCTTTTCTTTTTTCCTTTTTTATAGAATTCTGATTTTTGGTTGATTTTGTTTGCTCATTTGTTCAAGTTGTTGTTGTTGTTGTTGTTGTTGTTGTTGTTAGGTGCTGTTGAGTCAGGTCCAACTCATAGTGACCCTATGTAGAACAGATTTGTAGGGTTTTCAATGGCTGATTGTTTTTACGATTGTTTCAGGGGTGGACTGCCAGGTCCTTCTCCCATTTTAGTTCAAGTAGAGAGCAGAAATCCCATAATCTAAGAGAAGATGACCAATGAGTTACAATAAATCTTTTGGAGAGCTGTTGGGAAAGTTTCCTCCTAACAATGGAAAGATGTGGAGGACTGGGATTATGAGTTTTGGGGTGAAAGCCAAAGAGGTAAAGTGCCATTTTATTATATTACATCACACAAATGTACATGCTATGAACATGATGCACTGTTATGTTAACCTGGATCAAATTGCTGAGAGAGTGTTTTTCAGGTTCCTTCACTGTAAGTGTTTTCTTTTTCTCTACTTTCCATACTGTCTGGACTTTAATTTTAAAAAGAGAGGAGGAGGAGGAGGAGGAGGAGGAGAAGGAGGAGGAAGGGAGAGAGAGAGAGAGAGAGAGAGAGAAAGAGAGAGAGAGAAAGGAGGAAGGAAGGAAGGAAGGAAGGAAGGAGAGAGGGAGAAAGGTGGTGTAGTACATGCCTGTAATCCCAGCAACGTGGGGAACTCAGGCAGGAAGAACACGAGTTCTATGTCAGAGGCAGCCTGTGGAATTTAGTAGACCCGGTCTCAAGATAAAAAAAATTTTTAAAGGGGATTTGGGTGCAGCTCAGTGGTGGAACACTTGCCTTGTGGGGCCCTGGGATCAATCTTCCCACTACTGAAAGAAAGACACTAAAGAAAGAAAGGAAAGGAAGAAAAGAAAGACAGAAAGAGAGAGAGAGAGAGAGAGAGAGAGAAAGAGCTGACACATGCTACAGCATACATGAACTTCAAATACATTTTGCTAAGTGAAAAAAGTAGGACACAGAAGGCCACATATTGTGTAATTCCATTTATGAAATGCCCAGAAATGGCAAATATTTAGAGACAGAAAGTAGACCTGGGGGTGCTTAGGGCTGAAGGTGGAAATGGAGAGTTAATGCAAGGAGGGCAAAGTTTGATTTTGGCTTGATGGCCTGATGCAAATGTTCTAAAATTATAGTAGTGGTAGTAAAGATTATAAGCCTACTTAAAAAGTCACTGAATTATATGCTTTAAGTGAGTTAATTTTAAAATTCAATTGTTGTTCTTATGTGCTGTTGAGTCAGATGCAACTCATAGTGACCCTATGTACAACAGAATGAAACACTCCCTGATTCTGTGCCAGGCACATGATCTTATTTATATTTAAGCCCATTGTTGCAGGCACTGTGTCAATCCATCTAGTTGAAGGTCTTCAGTGTTTTTTGTTGTTGACTTGCCACTCTCACAAACATGATGTCTTTCTCCGAGGATCGGTCCCTCTTGACTGCAAATCCATGCTACTTAAAAAAAAAAAAGAAAGAAAGAAATCCTATAACCAGAACCTGTTCTCTCCTATCCCCTACCACGACAGATCATTTTTATCCTACCAGTTTACCCTACCAATTTTCTTTTAGCAAATAAAATCAAACATATATGTATTAAATAATGTTTTAATTAACATTGTTATTGTTATGTGCCATCAAGTTGAGTCTAACTCATAGTGACCCTGTATACAACAGATGAAACACTCCCCAACACTGTGCCATGCCAAGCACTATGTCAGTGATTCTCTGCTATTCATAGGGCTTTTAATGGCTGATGATTGTTTTTTGGGAGTGTGCTACCAGGTCCTTCTCCCAAACCTACAGCACCTTGTGTTCCCAGATGGTCTCCCATCCAAATACTAACCAGGCTGACCCTACTTAGCTTCCAAGATCTGATGGGATCGGATGCCAGGGTGGTACAGCTGCAGGCTAATTAAAACTAAATCCCTTTAATTTTTCTTAAATTTTAGTGACTAAGGAAAAGCAATTCTAGTTGAGCAGTAAGAAGAAACTTTCCTTAAGCTTTACAGAAAATCTGAAACAATGGCAATCTTGCTGCTCCATGATTAAGTTTATGCCAGGCATGGTGACACACATCTATAATCCCAGCACTTGGAAGGCTGAGGCAAGAGGATCTCTAGCTCAAGCCCAGCCTGGGCTGTATAGTGAGACCATCCTGGGCTACATGGCAAGCCCCTGCCTCTGAACAAATAAATGTATAAGTAGAAAGATGATTGATGACAGATAGATCAATAGATGATAAACAGAGTTTATATTGGTCTCAGTGTGACAACTCATGAAAACATATGGCTTTCATTAATTTGAGTTAGAGGTTCACAAATTAAAAACAAGAAGAAGAATGAGAGATAATGGAAATGTCAAAATTGCCTTATGACTTGGAGACCAGACAGAAACAATTAGCAATGATTGAGAGAGAAGGTTGTAAGCAGAAGAGTGTAAGTGGAACATGTGTGTGGTGGTGGTAGTGGAGGTGGTGTCTATATCTGTCTATGTGTTTAAGAAAGAAATTACCTTGAATTTGTTTTGCTAGGCTGTGCATATTGTTGTTAGGTGCCAGAACCCTCATAGAGTTTTCAATGGCTAGTTGTTTGTCAGGATGATTTTTTGGGATTGCTTCGCCACATCTTTTTCCCATTTGGGGGACACTGGGGATTGAACCAAGGGCCTCAGAGAGCTCAGAACAACACTGTACCAACTGAGACAAACTCCAGCTGGACTGGGTTGTGCATAGTAAATATTTATCTAAAAGTTCTCCACCTCTATGAGAGGAAGAAAGGAATGTTACATTTGCCAATTTCTTGTTTTGACCACTAGATGGCAACATTAGTCTTGGAGAGTTTTGCTCTTCTGAGAAAGGAGAGGACTGGGGTTTAGCCCACTTGGTAGAATGCTGCTCTGCACTTTCTTGAGGGCCTGGGTTTGATCCCGAGCACTGAAAACCAATGGGAGAAGGACCTAGCTGCCCACTCCCAAAACAATCAGCCATTGAAAACCCTATGAATAACAGAGAAGGACTGACATAGGGCCAGGCATGGCACAGTGTTGAGTACTGTTTCATCTGTTTTACATTGGGTTGCTATGAGTTGGACTTGACTTGAGGACACCTAAATATAACAACAATAACAATGAGAAAGGAGAAAAGAAAGACACTGTAGAGGAGTAAGTACATGATAGCTGTTTGAACATAGATTGCAGTTTTAAGTACTTGTGCCCAGGGCATGTGCAAATTTATATATATACAAATATATTAGTACATCTAAGGGTACAAGCCAAGCAGGAAAACTGAAATGTAAAATCTCCATGGTTGTTACCATTACTCTTATATTTGAGAAATTCCCTAACATAAAAATAAGTTTGATCCCAAAGGTGAGAGATGGTAAGGCTAGGTCTTTAGACCATAAAACATATTTAAATCATAATTTTATTGTCAGTTCTTCAAAACCTAACCATCTGCCAGGCATGGTGGCACACGCCTGAATCTCAGTGACTTAGGAGGCAGAGGCAGGAGGATAGCAAATTAAAGGCCAGAGGCAGCCTGCGTAACTTGGCGATGCCCTGTCTCAAAATAAAAAGTAAAAATGGGCTGGGGGTGAAACTCAGTGGCAGAGCACTTGCTTAGCATGTGGGAGGACTTGGTTTAAACCTCCAGTACCAAAGCAAAAGAAAACAAAAAAATTACCTAACCATCACACGTTTAAACGTTTCCACAAGGTTTTGCTTTCAATTTAGTATGCCAAGACTTATCTTCATCCTCGAGTCCTCCCTCTCTCTCAGGTGGTAAGAATGCCTTTAGGCTCTAAACCAGAGTGGCAATGTGTAGCCAAGTAAGTGGCAAGAATAAAAAGTGTGACACACTCCTCTCTTTCCTCCCATCTCTTCAGGGTGGGCCCATCATTTCCACTTTCAATGATGTTTCCAGGAGGACGTGTATCCTCTGCAGCACCAACCTGTGCATTATCAGTATTTGTTAACTCCATGACCACCTTGAAACCATGAAATCTTTTTAAGGTTCTTGTTTGGCTAGGTTTGGCTTTACTATTAATTATAACAGGAAACAAAGCTGAATAAAAGCATCAAAGAGAAAGTTACAAAGTTTCAAATGATTCCACAATGAATCTTCTGACAATGAGATTTGTCTTCAGTGGACCATAAAGGAAAGCTTTGATCCTTCTCACTGCTCCACTGCCGCAAGTGCTGCAAGTTTAGCCTTCTTCTTGAGAGCCCTGCCAACCCTCTGAAGGTCTTTCAGTCCTGGGGGTTATACCCGCCGCTGTCCTCCAGCAGATTTCTCCACCACCCTAGCCTCCCATTCCTCCCTACCTCCTTCTTTTAATACTCCCAGAACAAGCTGTGAGTTTATACGGAATGTTTGGAGAGAGAAAAAGAATTATATGGGACTTAATTCCATTCAAAAGAATGTAATTACCTTCAAAAGAATTACATCCAAAAGAATGCATCACATTCAAAAGAATGTAATTCAATCTCAAATTATCTGCCCATTTTTGTGCTTCTCCCTAGAGCCAGGGATGGAGAGCCAGTAGGTCCAAGAAGACTTAGCCTGAAGCTGAGGATGCTACGCATTAGAGAGCTGAAAGGTGGGCAGTCACGAGGCGCCAGGACATGTCTAACGCGTGCTTCACAACCAGCAGGTCCCGCAGGACATTGCTCGGTATCAGCACACTCAAATCTTTTCTACCTTACATTACTCAACGCAGGTCCAGTGTGAATTCATCTTTTTTTTTTTTTTTTTTTTTTTTTAAGTCTGAAGTGAATACACTGAGGCCAGGGCCTCCACCTTTGCTATGTCCAGCTGCCAGTATCAGGGTCACCTTGGTGGAAGACTTTCTCTGGCCACTGGAGTCAGCTGCACTTAGCTGGCTGGGGGGAATGAACAGGCACCTGCCCAGTAGCCCCTTAAAAATGGCTGGTAGGAAAATGAGGAGTGGTACCCCAGCTCCTTTGCCCCACTGGGGAGATAGTGAGTGCTGAGGTCTGTGTTATACAGGACCCCAAAGTTCCCAGCTAGAGTAAATGCCAGCTGTCCAAACTGGCTTGATAACATAGCCGGTTTCAATGACCTTCTCTTCCTTGCCTCTCTTCCCTACTCCTCAGTAACATTTCTTTAGATGCTCAATACAATAAACTACTTAGCTCACAAGTCCTTGTCTCATAGAACCTGCTTTTAGGGAAATCCAAATTTAAAACATATAAGTAAATGGGGTTTTTTATATGGTAGTAAAATACACATAACAAAACTTGCCATTTCAATGTTTATTTTTGTTTGTTTTGTTTTGATTTGATTTTGGACCTGGAGGTTAAACCCAGGGACTCACACTTACTAGGCAAATGCTTCACCACTGTGCTGCACCCCTAGCCCTCCTTTTACCCTCATTTTGTATTTTGAGACAGGGTAGGAATGTTTTAGTAGGTAGTGGGATAAAACAGGTTATGTCTACAGATGCTTATGTTTCAGTTAATCTCAAACTATTATTAATTCAGTTTTAACCTGGGAATAGTCATAAGTTAATTTTTTTCAATACTGAGGGTTGAACCCAGGGCCTTAAGCATACTTTTCAAGTACTCTACCACTAAGCTGCACCCCCAGCCCCTTTCTTATTTTCTATTTTGAGACAAGGTCTTGCTAAATTGTGCAGGCTACCTCTGGCCTCAAACCTGCAATTCTCCTGCCTCAGCCTCCCAAGTAGCTGGAATTACAGGCATGTGCCATGCACCTGGCTCAGCCATTTTTAAATGTATAGTTCAGTGGCATTGAGTATATATGCATTGTTGTGTGACTGTTACCACCATTTATCTCCAGAACTTTTTGATCATGTCAAACTCAAACTCCCTCCCCCATCCCCTAGGTGACTGCTCTACTTAGAATGTCTCCAAGGTTCACTCATGTTGTAGCATATATCAGAATTTCATCCCTTTTAAGGTTCAATATATTTTATTGTATCCATCGATGGCACCACCACTAACAACATACAGCATAGTATATCCGTTGCTTTCACATTTTGGCTACTATGAATAATGCTGCTACAAAAATTAGTGTACAGGATCTTTTTAAGTCTTTGCTATAAATTCTTTAAGTATATACTCAGAAGTGGAATTACTAGATCATATAGTAATTTTCTATTTAATTTCTTAAGGAATCACCATACTCTTTTCCACAATGGCTATACCATTTCACATTCTCATGAACAGTGCACAGATTTTCCAATTTCTCCATGTCCTTACCAAAACTTCTTTTTGTTTTTTCTAATACATATTAGTAACAGATATATTAATAAGTATAACAGGACACCAGGCACAGTGTTACACATCTGTAATCCTAGCAACTTGGGAGGTGGAGGCAGGAGGATTGTGAGTTTGGGGCCAGAGGCAGCCTGTGTATGTCAGTGAGACCCTGACACAAAATAGAAAATGGGCTGGGGTTACAGTCCAGTGGTAAAGCACTTTCAAACTATGTGTGAGGCCTTGGGTTCAACTCCCAAGTATCACCCAAAATAGTAATAATAATAATAACAACAACAACAACAACAATAATAATAATAATAATAATAATGGGTAGGTACAAGGGGGTAGCTTACTGGTTTTGATTTGCATTTCCTTAATTATTAGTAATGAACATCTTTTCATATGTGCATTTTGGCCATTAGTACTTCTTTGGAAAAATATCGAGTCCTTTGTTCACACTGCAATCAAACTATTTGGGTTTTTAGTTGTTGAATTCTAAGAGTTTTCTTACATATTATGGACACTAATCCCTTATCAGATATACACTTTGCAAATATTCTTTCCCATTCTGTGGGTTCTCTTTTCTCCTTCTTGATAATGTCCTTTGGTCTATGGAAGTTTTTAATTTTGATGAAGTCCAGTTATCTACCTATTTGCTTTTGTTGCCAGTGCTTTTGATGTTATATCCAAAAAATCATTGTCAAATCCATTGTCATGAAGATTTTCCCCTATACTTTCATTTAAGAGTTTCATAGTATTATGTCTTATGTGGAGGTCTTTGATTCATTTTGAATTATTTTTTTATCTGCTATTAAGTAAAGGTTCAGCTTCACTTTCTTTCACATAGTAAACAAATGGATTTTTAAAATAAAAAGAGACTCAATTATTATTATATGAATAGCTTTGCTAATATTAAAGGGGAATTATTTATTATCTTTAATATTCCTCTCAAAATCTTACATACACTGTGGATTTCTGGTCAATTATTCAAGCCATTATTAAAAAATAAAAACAAATAAATAAAACTAATGCCATGAGAGGTAAAATAATGGGAATTCTCAAATCAGTTGAAATTGAATAATGCAATGTTTACTACTAGAGTGAGTGGTTTTAACATCACTATCACATTTCTGTCTTTTAAGGAGCAAATTGGCTGCAGTATTTAAGAAATAAGGATATCTTTCATAACGGGAATGAAGAAGTCACAAATTGGCTTATATCAACTGGGCGTGTGGCCCACACCTGTAATACCGGCGACTCAGGAGGCTGAGGCAGGAAGATCACAGTTCGAGGCCAGAGGCAACTTGGATACTTTCCCAAGATCTTGTCTCAAAATAGAAAAAGAAAAAAAAGAGGGGGGTGCTGGGAGTATGACTCAATGGCAGAGCATTTTCAAAGTATGCTGGACACCCTGGGTTCAACCCCTAGTACTGCCAAAAAAAAAAAAAAAAAAGGCTTATGTCTATTCTCAGATTAAAACTGACTTACTACTTTGCAGCAAAATGGATGGAACTGAACATCATCATCTTAAGAGAATGAACACAAGCTCAAAAAGAAAAATATGTTCTCACTCACATGTGGGAGCTAAATCTTACTTAAAGGAAGAAAAAATCCTATACATAGGTTGATATATATAAAATGCACAATTATACTTAGCAAAGAAGGGATAAGTACATGAGTACATTGGAAAAATAGGGGAATATGACCCAAATATCCATTTGACTTTTACTACATAGTAGTCGAAAGACTCCATAAGCCTTGTAAATGGAAAAGGTAACCAAAAGTGATGTAATAGTTGCATAATGGAAAAAAACAATGCTGTATTATTCTGTACCCCACCATCATTTACCAATAAAGGGAGAAAAAAACTGACTTAATAGTTTGAGATTAATTAAAACAAGTATCTGTAGACATAACCTGTTATATCCCATTGCCTACTAAATCATGCCTAATTTTATCCCAAAATTCAACTGTTTCTGGCTACCAACAATATTATTTTCAAATGTCTCTATATGCCAAAAAACAAAATATTGTTCAGAAAGTTAATCAATATAGAGAGGGGAAAAGGAATAAGTCAAAGTCTTGTTCTGAGCACTAGTTAGCAATAAAACCCAAACCATTTTTAACCTCAAATCATTCCTAAGTTTTGTGAGAAACTTATAAAAATTTGAATATTTTAGAACTTTGAGGAAAGGAGCTCTAGAAAATGCGTTTGACTTTTTAAATCCTAAAGAAAGAAAAACAAACAAAAAAGCTTAGAAGACTCTGTCTTTTGGAGTTGGAGGTGTGGCTCAGTGGTAGAGTACTCACCAAGCATGTGCAGGACCCTCTAGGTTCAATCCCCATCACTGGAAAAGAAAAAAGGAAAATTGACTGCCTTTCAGTTTTAAATGCTGCAATATGTTTTTTAAGCCTGAAGGTATGTTATGAAATATTAGTATTACAATGAGTCATTAGGGATAACAATTTTTTTAAATAAGTGGGAGGTCACACATAAACATTTCAGAACTTCACATTTCTATTTTGATCAAAGTTGGCTCAATGCTGGCTATTCTGTCTACTTTAAGGCTGAGAAATAATAAGGTTAGGCCAGGTATGGTAGTTAGGTGCTGTTGACTTGGTGTCCAACTCAGAACAACCCTACATACAACAGGCAAAACATTGTTTTCAATGTTTCTCTGCTATTTTTAGGGTTTTCAATGGCAGATTGGTTTTTGGGAGTGGATTGCCAGGTCCTTCTCCCAAGCCTACAGCACCTGGTGTTTCCAGGTGGTCTCCCACCCAAGGACTAACCAGGTCAGACCCTGCTTAACTTCTGAGAACTGATGGGATGGGATGCCACAGTGGTACAGCTGCAGGCTAGGTATTGTAGTAAGCACCTGTAATTTCAGCTCTTGGGAGACTGAGGCAGGAGGATGAAGAGTTCAACGCCAGCCTGGGCTATATAGTGAATTCTAGGTCAGCCTGGGATATGTAGCAACAACTTCACTCAAAAAATCCGAAGAAGAAAGAGAAGAAGAGAGAAGGTTTTCTGCAAAGGAAATAAACAAAGGGGTAGGTAGAATGACAATCTATTATTTGTGTATGTTGCCCCTGCTACCCCATCCACTCCTTCTCCCACCCTACCACACTACCCCATTAAATATAATTATATTTATACCCATTTAAAATGAGGAATTCCCCTCAATTATCAGGCTCCTTGATTTTGGCTGTTATTATTTCCTGTGTAGGAATGCTCTGGATCTGAATAAACCTGGCAAATCCTCTCACCCAGTGGATAACCATTAACCAGCATATGAAGTCTGAGTCACTTACAGTTAGATCATTTTGACTTCCCCTATAGTGAGAGGAAAAATGAGTAGAGGCAATTAAAAGGCAAATTTAATTTCTTCTGATTTTATAGAACTGGGTAACTTTGTCTTTCCTCATTTTTCTCCAGAAATAGCTCCAATGATTATATAATTAAGTGTGTACCTCACAAATTAATGACAAACTGATGAAAGGTGGTAAAACAAAACAAAAAGGCAAGGATAAGCCAATATGTGTTTTTTAAATGTATTCTATATCACATGCTTGGTAATGTTGCCAAATTTTTATATTTTGTTAGCTAAATTAGGCTTCAGGCTTCTTATATAGAATTTGATCTCATTCCCTTCTGTTTTGATCTTAGCAAATATTTTGTCACCATATTTAAAAAAAATCAAGCTGGGTGTGGTTGTGCACACCTGTAATACCAGATACTTAGGAGGTAGAGGCAGGAGGATGGCAAGTTCAAGGCCAGAGCAGCCTGCATAACTTAGTGAGATCCTATCTCAAAGAAGTTTTTAATTTTTTTTTTTTAAGTAAAATGTGGGCTGAGGGTGCAGCTCAGGGGTAGCGTACTTGCAAAGCATGCATGAGGCCCTGGGTTCAACCTTCAGTTCCCCTCCACCCCAAAGAAAAAAGAAAAGAAAAGAAAAAACCTCACCTCCTGCCTCCATCTATTATCTTTTTCCTTTGTATTCTCTGTATTGTTCTCTATCCTACCAAACAGCAAGCAGGTCAGATTCATGACTTCTCCTTCCCTGCCCCACTACCAGCTCTATGGATGGTAAGCAGTTAGGATGCAGTATGGTTTCCAGTTGATCATTTCATCACAGCATCAGAGTTAAAATATTTACTTGCCCAGAAAAGAGCTGTGAGTGGCTGAAGCACCTGGTGAATTCTGAGTCATTCCCCTGGAATGGAATTCAGCATACACATGATCACACCCACCCAATTTATCTCAACCTCTGGAAATTATCTTGAACAAAGCAGGCATTTCACTACACTGGCCCTTCCTGGAAACAACCTTTCTTGGTGGAGAGAATCAGACTTATTTGCTAAGAACTCTGAACCACCAGGAGGTTCTAAGCTAGGATTGTGCTTTTCTAGTCCACCTATTCTACCATGAAAGATGTAGTTGAGAATCTTCATGGACCTGTTCAGCTGCATTGCAAAATGGAGAATTGTTTGAGTTAGGGATTAAAATACCGGCATTGGCACTGATAGATAATATTCCATTATTTATGTTCATAAACCTACTCTGAACTTCCTGTAGCCATTTTGTCTTGTGATGTCATCCTGGTGCCATTTTGTAGACTATCTTCCTGTAGCATAATTAACATATACTCTAAGAATAAAATGTATTATAATGTTAATATGGGTGAGTAAAAACAATTTAAGTAGTAAAAGTTATATTGAAAGCAATGTATTTCTGCTGGGCATGGAGGCATATGCCTGTAAATCCAGCAACTCAGGAGGCAGAATCAGGAGGATCACGAGTATGAAGCCAGAAGCAGCCTGTGTAACTTGGCAAGACTCTGACTCAAAATAAAAAATAAAAAATGGACTGGGGGTACAGTCCATTGGTAGACCACTTGCAAAGTTTGTGTGAGGCCCTGGGTTCAACTCCCAAGGACCAAAGGAAGGAGAAAGAAAGAAGAAAGGAAAAAAAGAAAGAAAAAGAAGGAAGGGAAGGAGGAGAACAAGAAGGAGGAGGAGGAGGAGGAGAAAGGAGGGAGAGAGAAAGAGAAGGAAGGTACGGCTGAAGACTTAGTCTGCTATATATCCATCTAGGGCTGGGATTTAGCTCAGTTGGTAGAGCACTGCGCTGCAGTCTCTGAGGTCCCGAGTTCAATTCCCAGTACCCCAAAAATGGGAGAAGGACCTGGCAATCCACTCCCAAGGCAATCCCGAAACAGCCAGCCATTGAAAACCCAAGAGGGTCTCTATGAATCGGATACCAACTCGACAGCACCTAACAACAACAACAACATGTCCATCTAATAACACTCTGTACAATGTTTTCTTTGTTGGAAGACCTCACTAGACATGATTTTGTTTCACCAATAACACTTTTTCAGCACAAGCCCCAAAAAACAACTGTATCAGGAGATCCCAGCACAACCTGCAAAGCCATTCTCAGAACTGCAAATGAAATACCCCTGTCCTCATTTGACAACATCAAGTCAAGGAAAGCAGAATTTGTCTAAGTTTAAGTTAATTATGTGTCACATTAGGGAGCTGGGCTCCTCAGACCACTGGAGTTCTTCCAAGCCCTTGAATACTGATTTTCATTTTCCACAGAGAGAGGATATAACCTTTAGAGATTTGTTTTACATGTTTACTATTACTGAGACTGCTCCTTTTCAGAAGCCCTTATTTTCCATGTCCTGACCTTCCTACCCAGCATAGTTAAAGATCACTTTATATATTAAATAATCCATAAAAGAACTCATTTCTAATAAAATAGGAAGCCAGACCCAGAAGTTAACCATCTTTCTTTGGGTTTCTAAAAGAGTCAGGGTCCAAATTTGCAGTAATGTTCCAAATCCAGTATTCAATTTCATGCTCTGATTTGGAAATACACTACTCAGAGGATTATTCTCCTGTCTTTATTTAGTGACTAAAAATTATATCTGGCTGATCATTTACATTTCTCATTAAATAAAAAGGTAAGAATTATGTCCCAGGATGAGTCAGTCTATAGTGTTTACTGAGTGGAAGATGCCTTTCAAAAGTAGTAGCATGGGGAAATAGAAAGGTAATAAAAAGCATGCATCCCTTCTGGGCAGCTTTCAATCTCACAGAAAGAATAGAGATGAACATCTTTGGCTTTATCTAGAATTTCACAACTGCACATAATATCTGGTAACATCATACAGGTTGAACTATCCAGGTCACTTTGGGTCAAAGGATTATTTCCTCAAGCTGGACTTTCAACAACAAATTGACACAATCTGTGTGCATAAAGTCATTAGAGTAGCTGAGACTTGGAGTGAGGACAGAAAAATATGTTCGAATAGAATGCTGCACTGATGTAACCTGAGCCCATGCACTTTATGATGGAAGGAAATCTGTAAATTCAGTCTGCCAAAAATCAGTATTACTGTTCGCTGATCAGGCACTCCACATAGAATCCCAGAGAATGGTCCATGAGCCTTTCACTTCAGATTCAGGACTTCTATTCTAACCTATGGAGCTTTGAGAGTTCCTTCTTTAAGTTCATGGGAAGGCCATTAACCCCTATTCTGTCCGCAAGTATGAGGCTTGAGTTTTAGAACCTCCTCAGGGCTATCCCTTGTGAATAGAGAGCATCCTTAAAGCATCTATTCTTCATGTGCTTTTGAGCCATACTTGTCCCACAGTCACTCAGTTGTTTCTAACCTTCATAAATTAGGGAATATACATGAATGCATAAATCAGAATCCCAACTAGATTGGCTTATTCATATAAGAATTTATTTATCTAAAGCAATGAAAACCCAAGGAGTGGTCAATATAAGGCTTACTGTAAGAAAGTAGGCATTTTTGACCTCCTGCTTCTCCATCCCATTCATCCAGCTGCTGCTATCCCAAACATTATAGTGGGATACATTCCAAGTCCCCCAGTGAATGCCTGAAACCATAGACAGGACCCAACCCTAGATATGCTATGCTTTTTCCTGTATGTTCCTACCTATAATAAGGTTTAATTTATAAATTAGGCATAGTAAGAGATTAATAGTAATACCTAACAGCTTTCCTAGTAATTTATGTGTTTTTCTGTCCAAACCTGTTCCTGAATCTATATAACCACTGGTAACTTGCAGCAACTACACAGTGTCACTCATCATAGTGGGTCCCTTGCTGAAGTCTTCATGTAGGCTTAATGTAACACATTGCCATCAAGGAGAAATGCATTTTCTGTTCAAGTCTACAGATTGAATGCCTTCCTGCTGCAACTATGTACTTTATGCAGTATGTCCATAACTTTTGCAATTTTGTGGTGGAATAGCAAAACTAGCATTAATTTCTGTCTTCTTTCCCAAACATTTATGAATAGAAGACTTGCTCTTATTGTAGACCTTTGCAACCTCAGGACACAATTCTTTTCTATACTTATTAAGCCAAGAACTCCCCTTTTTGCCTATAGGAAGCACTTTATTGTTTCTCTTTGCAATATCTGAATTACCAGCATCACTATTCTTGTACCTTGCGGCCATTATTAACTAAAATAAGAGTTACTTTAACATAATCACTGAAATCTCCCATTTGTCTATCAGCTTGTTGTGCTGTGGGGGCTTGTGTATTGCTGTGATGTTGAAAGGTATGCCACTGGCATTTCCCATACCAACAGGGCCAACCATGGTGGACAGGTTTCAGCTGAGCTTCCAGACTAGGACAGACTGGGGAGAAAGACCCAGCAGTCCATTCCCAAAACAACTAGCCATTGAAACCCCCATGAATAGCAAAGCAGCACTGTCAAATATAATGCCAGAAAATGAATGTTGGAAGGCATTCAAGAAATGACTGGGGAAGAGTTGCCTCCTCAAAGTAGAGTTGAACTTAATGATGGGAATGGAGTAAAACCCCTGGGACTTCCAGTGGCTGATGTAGTATGACTCAAAATGAGAAGAAACATAGTGGCTGCAATAATGGGCTCAAACATTAAAAGATCATGTGCATGGCACAGTGTTGGGTCGTGTTTGGTCTGCTGTACTTAGGATTACTATGAGGCAGATCGAATTTGACAGTACCCAACAACAACAATAGCAATCACCACAATACTCCGACAGTTCATCTGATAACCAAGGTGACTACTAAGTGTACTAGTCAGTTTGACATTACTGTGACCAAATATCTACACAAAACAACTTAAGGGAGGAGCATTTATTGTGGTTCATAGTTTTGGAGGTTTCTCAGCCCATCATAGTAGGGAGGACCTGGCAGAGCAGAGGAGCTCGCACTATGGCAGCCAGGAAGCAAACAGAGAGAATGTCTATGCTGTGGCTTTCTCCCTTTCCCCCTTTATTCCATTTGGGCCCCCACATTCAGGGTGGGTCTTCTCTTCTTACATAATCTTCCCTGGAAACATCCTCACAAACACACCCAACAGTGTGCTTTACTAATCTCCTAGACACTTCACTATTCAATCAAATTGACAATCAAGACTAACCATCACTCTGAATAACTGCTGGGCAGTTATCATCTACAGTGTTGATATGCTAGACAAATGAATAAATCATGTCATGGGCAGGACAGAGCAAGACTACACAGGATGTCATCATACTATTCAGAGTAGTGAACAATTTAAGCCAAGATGTGGAACCAGCCTAAATGTCCATCAACAGATGAATGGATAAAGAAAATGTGGTATATATGCACAAAATGGAGTTTTATTCAACCATAAAGAAGAAGGAAATCATATTTTCAGGAAAATAGATAGAACTGCAAATCATCATATTAAATGAAATAAGCTAGACTCAGAAAGACAAATACCACATGTTCTCTCTCCTATGTGAGATCTAGATTTGGGGGGGCGGGGAGAATCTATTATGTGTGTGGGGGGGTGTCTGTGTGTGACTTAAAAGTAAAAGGTGGACTATTTGGAGCATGGAAGGAGGAGTAACAAAGGGGATAACAAGGGAATGAATAAGAGCAAAGTGTACAATATAATTGTACAAAAATACCATAAGTAAACCCATTATGCTGTCCAGTAATAAAAACAAAATAATGAAAAAGGGACTAGCACACAGCTTAAAATTTATTATTTCTGGAATTTTTCACATAATATTTCAGACCATAGTTGACTATCGTTAATCTAAACAACAGACAGTGGAACTTCGAATAAAGGGGGACTACTATATATGCATTCCAGGTAGGATAAGGCAGGAAGTAGAAGATTCTACTCTACTTACATCTTATTAGCTAAACTAAGGCATACGACCATCCTTTTGTGTGTGCGTGTGTGTGTGTTACTTGGACTCAGGGTCTTGTGCATATTTAGAGGTTGTACCAGGGTCTTGTGCATATTTTGCAAGTGTGCTACTTCTGAGCTGGACCACCAACCACCTTTTAAAAACTTTTACCTTGATATAGGGTCTTACTAAATTACACAGGCTGATTCTGGCTCCAAATGTACAATCCTCCTGCCTCTGCTGCCCGAGACATTTGGATTATAGGCCATGCGCTACTGCCCCTGGCATCATCATCCTTAACTACAGTCGTGTGTACACAAGATTTTTGGTGGAGGAAATGAGGCAGGATACAAAGATAAGGAAGTTTGGGAGACATGGAAAAGAAAAGAACTTTCACCCAAGGATCTGGTTTGAATCTTACCAGCTGAGAGTTGAGAACTTTGACCAACTACCAAGAAGAGTGCTGTGAGGACTGCCTGTGGAGAGATGCTATTTTTGAGAGACATTGCTAAGGTAGCAATAAGCCATGCTTGGAGTCAAAATGTATGTAACCTTTAAGTTTTGCCTTCCCTCTGTAATTTCGTGCTTCTTTAAAACATGCCCAGGCAACTCCCTCATGATTCTTTCCTTAAACTGAATCTCACTTTACTAAAGGAAACTTCCTCCAATAGAAAAACCTAAACAATAGAACCACTCCTTTTGATCTTATTGGCACATCCCCAGCCTATGACCGGCCTTTCTAGGCTCAGGTCACACTAGGTACCAGTGCTAGGCACCCAGGACTGAGACCACCAGGATGTGCCCTAGTTAAATAAAACTGGAAAGAACATGTGCACCAGCCTCTTTTTGGCTTCCAGCACTTCACTCCCTTAGTAAGTTCTCTTTGTGTCTTGAATGCTTCTCTCTCTCTCTCTCTCTCTCTCTCTCTCTCTCTCTCTCTCTCTGTGCCCACATGAGGTACATTCTAAAATGTGGGTTTAATAAACTCTATAACTTTTTTCACTCTCTATGGCTCAGCTTGAAATACTTTTCTGGCACGAAGCCAAGGACTCAGCTTAACCTGAATGGAAGTCCAAACTAGGGGAACTCCTCAGGCTAGGCGGCTACACTGAGCTGTACCTGTCTGCTGTCCTGTCAGTGACAGAAAGTCATGGTAGAAGAAAGAGACCAGCACTCCAGAGCCTGAGGCAGTACGGTCAAGAGTTTGAGGTCAGCTTGGTATAAATAGCAAGACTCTATCTTAAAGAGGGAATGTGTGTGTAGAACGGATGTTGAGGGGACCTCTGCCACGGATTCCAACATCAATGTCCTAGCTCCTCTTAAGTGGAAGACCTCGACAATAAAAACTATACAACATTGAAGAAAGAAATTGAATCCCAAGATATGGAATCAACCTGGGAGCCCATAAATGGATGAATGGATAAAGAAAATATGGTATGGCAGGGCGCAGTGGTGCACACCTGTAATCCCAGCAGCTCGGGAGGCGGAGGCAGGAGGATCACAAGTTCAAGATCAGAGGCAGTCTGCATAATTTAGCAAGACCCTGTCTCAAAAAGTAAAAAAAATAGGCTGGGGGTGCAGCTCAGTGGTCCAGCACTTGCAGAGCATGCAAGCACAAGGTCCTAGGTTCAACCCCCAGTACCAAAAAAAAAAAAAAAAAAAAAAGCTATATATACACAATGGAGTTTTATTCAACCATAATGAAGAATGAAATCACTTAATATGCAGGAAAATGGGTGGAACTAAAGATTATCTTGCTAAGTGAAATAATCCTGACTCAGAAAGACAAATATCACATATTTTCTCTCATATGTGGAATCGGGGAGTCAGGGGGGCAGGGAAGGGGGAAAGACATGAAAGTAGAAGGAAAACTATCATGGAAGAGGAAGATCAAGGAGGAAATCAGGGAGAGGGAAAGGAGATGAGAGAGAGTAATGGAGGGTGATTATGATCAAAGTACATTATATACATGTATGGAAATGTCACAATGAAACCCATTATACAGTACAATTAATATTTGCTAGTAAGAAATGTTTTGTTTTTGTTTTTAAGTCCTACTTCCTCTTGTCTATTCCCTTGCATGACCTATCACTCATTCTTAGCCACACCTGCAATTGCAGTTGGATGGAATGGGTATATGTGCTTGGGACTGAGGTCTGCTTCTGACTCAGTTGAAATGCACTTAAAGTATTCTGCCCTCATGGATAGAACAACTAAAAGTTATACATTCCTTTCTCTGTGAAATTTACCACTTCCTAGTGTTTATCCTGTTCTTTATTATGCTAAAAATGCATCTGTTGTTGTTCTAGCCTGAAGCTACAGTGGAAAAGGCTACTTTCTATCTCTTTAATCTTGAAAATGTCAGACTCCACAATAGGAAAAAGAGGTAAGAAACAGAATCAGCTTTTCCCTGCTTGTTATTTTCACTTGGATACATAATCATCTGACCAAACGGAAAAGGTATAAAGTTTAATTCCTTATCTTATTCTTGGTCTTCTAGAAATATTTATTTGCCCCCCCCAAATGCTTCCCTCATTTAATTTTTCTATCTTTGTTATGAGCATTATTCCATGACCATGCCCAAATGCTCACAGTGATCTTGATGATTTCTTCATGACATCCTTCCCTAGAGGCGATAGGATTACAAATCCAGCTTTTTCTTTTTATGTCTCTTTTATCTATTCTTCCATACCTGCTGGAACCACCCAAAGTCAGACTCTCAATTACTAACTGCCTTTACTGAAAAGCACTGCAGACACGGAAGAATAAGCATCTGATGGTCTCCAGCCCTTGTCCTAAACCCCCAGCCAGTTTGGATCCCGGAAGGTGTAATTGAGAGATATCTCTTTGGCAAAGGACCACAAATAACACCATCTAGCAAGGACAGAAAGCTTCCTGGAAACACCCTGCAGTACCAGAAATGAAAGACTGCTTCATTATGCGTACTTGTTGCACCTGCCCCCAGCTTTTCCCCTACTTAAACCTGAAGCTCATGTAAGTTCCCTGAAAACAGACTTGGGTTCATCTGTTCCCCTTCCCAATGTGCCCATTGATTAAATCTCCTTTCTCTGATTTTCATCATGTCTCTTTAATTGGTGTATTGGGGGCAGGGTAGCCAAGTCTAAATCTGGGAATTGGGGCTTCACTCTAAAATCCAGTAACAGTTTTGACTATTGAAGTAAACTACTAACTGGCTTCCCTGTCTCAGTCCATCACATTTGGATCACTTTCTAAAATAGCACATCACTTATCCATCCATAAGAGAGCCCCCCAGCAAACAAAAGTTAGTGTGGAATCATTTTTAAAAATACACCTATACCACAAAGAATAAATACGTTAATAAAGGACCGAGGGGTGTACCTCAGTGGTAGACCATGTGTCTAGCCTGCCTAAGTCTCTGAGTTCAATTCCCAATACCACTAAATAAATAAATAATTTTTAAATGTACATTTACCTTATATAAAACATAAAACATTAATTTGCTAGCTTTTTCATGGAGCTGTAACAGGTGTTGTCACTGGGTGATGAGAGATGCTGCCCAGCATTATCTCCTTATCCAAGGAGTTTACCATCTCAGGACATCCACTCAAGTTAGGCTGGTTCCTCAGCTCCTTTGCAAAAATGAATTTCAGGGTGAGTCAGAGAGTGAAACAAACAAACAAAAATTTTGATAGTGCATGCTTCTAGGCAAAGCACTAGCACTGAGAGAGGGAAAGAGACCTAAGAAAGTAATAGTACATATCCAAGGCATGGATGTGGGCCTTTCAAGAAAGAGTCACACCTGAGTGTCTTCACAATGGATATGAATATGATTTTGTGGCTTTCGAAGTTCCATTGATCAACAGGGTCCCAGGGGTGCATTACATTACTCAATGGTGTCCCAGATGGTGCATTATATAGATTCATAGGTAGGAAAAGGAGCATTGTTAGAATGCATAAATTGGGATAGTCAAAGAAATTCTTAATACATTCAATCACAAGGAGTTTACCTAGGCCTGCTAATTGTAATTACAGTCCATAATCTGGTTTTGTGAGATTCCCAGGGAAACACAGGGTTCTATGCAGGCAGTTTTCATAGCAGCTTTTCCTCTATTAGTTGTGCTGGAATTTTCAGCTGATGAGATTCAGACAAGATTCCAGGGCAGAAGCCCTTTCCTTCCCATGTCCCTTATTTTCCCTGTCATTGTACCCTGCCTCAGTACTTAGAGGCTGCTTTCACTAACAGCACTGACTCTTCACTTTGGTTTGCAAATGTCAAATGGGATAAAAGTTTGGTGTTTTGGCCTTCAGTTTGCATCTGTCTCCTTCCCTACCTCAGCTTTGGGTCAGATTCCTGCTCAATTCTGCTTGTAGACATGTTAATCATTTAAGGAACTTTTGTCTAAAACTGGCAAGCCTTCCCCTTCAACAAAGACATCATAATCAACAGATTATCAACCACCAGTTTTTACAAAATTCTGGTCCAGACCTCCAGAATGGTGCCTAGATGTCTCCTCTCACTATTCTAAACCTGAAGGAAGATTCAGTCGTTGTCCTAACTAGCTCCGCCTTGTTTTTATGACTGTCCTTTCTCCCATCCAAGTACTAACCAGGCCTGAGCTTATCTTATTTATTTATTTATTTATTTATTTATTTTGTTTATTTACTTATTTATGATACTGAGAGGTTGAACTCAAGGCCTCATGCATGCTTTGCAAGAGCTTATTTTTTACTTTTTTATTTTGAGACAGGGTCTTGATAAGTTGTCCCACTCTGCCTCTGGCCTGGGACTTGAAAACCACCTGTTTCTTCCTTCCCAATTGCTAGGATTACAGGTATGTGCCACTGTGCCCGGCAGGCTTGTACTTCTGTGATCAGTCAAAATCAGGTATATTCCTGGTATGGTAGAACCACAGATTTAAACTGTCCTTTCTTTGAGTCATTCCCTCCTGCCATCACATTGGATTCCAGAAATAACAGATCTGATCCATAAAAATCTTGTGAAAAGTCAAAACTAGCCCCCAAGGAGCAGCAACTTGCATTCTCTTTTTCTTCTTTCTTTTCTTCTCTCTCTCTCTCTCTCTCTCTCTCTCTCTCTCTCTCTCTTTCTTCCTTCTTTCCTTCCTTCCCTCATTTTTTTTTTGTTCTTTTGTTTTGAGGGTTTTATTTTTGTTATTATTTTGTTTTGGTTCTGTTTTTGAGACAGAGTCTCTCTATGTAATCCAGGCTAGTTAGGCCCAAACTCGTGATTCTACCTGCCTGCCAAGTGCTAGGATTACAGGTGTCTGCCACCATGCCCAGCTATGGCAATTTTTTTTATTGTTCACCAGGCTACAGTGTGTACTTAATAAACTCTGTAACTTTGTTTCACTCTTTCTGATTCTCCCTGAAATTCTTTTCTGTGAGGAAGCTAAGGACCCAGTTTAACCTGAGTGGAAGTCCCAACTAGGGGAACTCCTCAGGCTAGGCAGTCACTCTGAGCTGTACCTTTCTGCTGTGCCACTCTTGACAGTTACATTAATCAACATGTGTGTTAACAATCATAAAATTGTACAATGAAAATGTCAATGTCAACATGCAATAATTTTAAAAGACTGAGAAGAGCAATGTACAATTATGATAACAAGTGCTCTTAACACGAACAGTTCAACTGTGGAAATAGAGGAGAACTAAAAAGTAGTGAACTAGCCATGAGCAATTTGCATGAGAGCACATGGTGGGTATCTGCCAGAGTATTTTTATGAGAATGGGAAGGACTGGATAATCTGGAGATTTGGTTAAACAGGGGGTCTGCTAGCCTCTGCAGGTATACTTCCACAGTTTCACTTCACTTCTTCCTTTAAAAAATACATTCTAATGGGCCTGGGGTTTAGCTCAGTTGGTAGAGTGCTGATTCATGCCCTCAGAGGCCTTGCATTGAATCCCTAACACTGCAAAAATGGGAGAAGGACTTAGCAGCCCACTCCCAGAACAATCCTGAAAACAATTAGCCATTGAAAACCCTATGAATAGTAGAGAAGCCCTGACAATATGCCAGGCACAGTGTTGGGGGTATGTTTTGTTCTGTTGTACATAGGGTCTCTGTGAATGGGCCCTATTCCACATCACCTAACAACAATTGCTAGAATTCTCTAGATGAAATATCTCCATGTAAGTATCCTTCATTTTGCTTCTGATTACTAAAAGTCACTAGCGCTTTTTCAGTACTCCAAGTCTCCCAGATGCACTTCCTACATGGGCTGTTTCAAATTCTTTC
The DNA here is from genome assembly GCA_007922755.1 of Pedetes capensis. NCBI lineage: Eukaryota > Metazoa > Chordata > Mammalia > Rodentia > Pedetidae > Pedetes > Pedetes capensis. The sequence continues at coordinate 29,765 of VMDO01011181.1, forward strand.
CTAGTTAACAGTTCTCAGTTCCTCCTCCTTGCTGTTACTAAAGGTGATGACCTTGGTCACCTTCCTGTGGCAAGCAGCTTGGATGGTAACTCCTACAACCAAAGTCACTAAAGAACCGGCTCCTCTCCACTGATGGGAAGCAGCTTGCTGACGGTGACCATTCCTCCTACAAGAGCTTGTTGACTTCCCTGAAGGAATGACACAGGACAGGATGGACCATAGTGTCGCATGAATATTCACAGGTACTCACAAAATCATTTCAGCTATATGCAGGCTTTCCTGAGGCCAGACTTGGAGAATTTTCCTTTTGAAGCAACTCAAACTAAGAGACACCTATCACAGAAACTCTAGCTATAATTTTCCACCTCAGAGTTTCCCTCTATCCTCTTTTCCTTCTCCAAAAGAAAGAAAAAGGGGGCCTTTCTAAAGGTTATTAATCCTCCTGTGTTCTGAATTACACTACCTTCTACCAGTCAAAATCACCCCCACTCAATTTTCTCTTGCCCAATGGAACACATTTTCCTATGCTCCAAAACGATTTATCCTTGTGTGCATATGTGTATGAACATTTAGATCACTTTGCAATGGGTAAAGAAGTTATGAGGACCTATTTGTGGGGTTATCCATGGACATTTATTAAATCATTTCAGCTGCTTCTTTCAGAACAAATAATTTTACTTTTTCTGAAGAGTTTTACTATTATTGCTTTGTTTAGAAACTCTTCAAATTCATAAGTAGAAATTCCATCTACGTATATTATGCTAAGAGTGATTCTGTCTTCTTAATTCAACATGTGGGATCATGTGCCATTTGAGATATACAGAAAAGAATACTGAGGAAGATAGAACCAACACTGGAGGATGGAATGACCGGGAAGATCCTTGTGTTAAAGGAGTTCCTTGTCTGACCATGGGCACTTAAAACTCAGGGTTAAGGAGAAATCTGTTGCTACCAGATGGTGACTGTGGCATTTCCTTCTCCTTCTGAAGAACTCCTCGGGGTTGTGAGTTTACATAATGAGAGGAAGCTGCCGGAAGAAGTCTTGGGCTAGGAAAATAGAAAGAAACCTCAAGAAAAGTCCACTGACTCAATTACCTTCAGCTATTCTGAGCTGGCGCTAAAAGGAACCTAACGTAATTACTCCATTAGGAGATGGAGCACGGGGCCTGTCTGGCCATGAATGGATGCTGTGAAAAGGCTAGAAGGTGTTGCACCTCTCTTCTTCCCCATTTTACACCCACTCACAAGTACTCCTTGGCAATCAGGTCTTTGAGCTCATGTAATTCAAGTCTGGGCTCATGTGGAAAATACAGCAATACCTAGCAAGGACTTTAGGCAAAACATAAGTATAATAAGAAAGAGTGGAATGCTTTAAGCTACCTTTTTAATTAGGCATTTTGCAGGTACATACCTAAGAGTCAGCACCAGCAAATTGTGATAGAGTATCTTTCTGAAAAATGGAAGAGTAATTTCATTTCTGAGACATTGTTATTCATATACTCCACCTGCCTAGTTTTCTTCAGAAAAAAAATTCCTCTGCATAATCTCCTTTCCCATTTTTGGTTTATTTTATTTATTTATTTATTTTTCCTGTGCTGGGGATCAACCCCAGTCCTTGCATGTGATATGCAAGTGCTCTACTATTGCCCCATGCCCCCAGGACAGTGTTTTTCTACTTTTTTTCATTAATGCCTTCTAAGAAACTTTATTGGGCTGGGATTTGGCTCAGTTGGTAGAGAGCTGTGCTGCAGTCTCTTAGGTCCCGAGTTCAATTCCCACCACTACAAAAATGGGAGAAGGACCTGGCAATCCACTCCCAAGGCAATCCCGAAACAGTCAGCCATTGAAAACCTTATGAGGGTCGCTATGAGTCGGATACCAACTCGACGGCACCTAACAAGAAGAAATTTTATTAGACATTTTTTCTTAATTGTCCACCATGAAAATTTTCATACGACAGATAAAGTTTATTTATGTACTATGTCTTTATCTGTGCTTTATATATAAAAAGATAAAGATTTTTGCTTCCCAAGAACCAATTTTGACTCTGGGAGTGATATTATCTCTGTTAAAAATACAGGCTCTAATTGAAAGACAAATACTAAGAACCTAAATAAGAAAAAATACTGTAATAAACAAAGGAAATAGAAGGGGCTAAAAACTGGGGCATAGTTAGTTTAGATGGATATATCCAGTTGCTTTCATTGACCAAAACAGAAAAAAGAAACAATTATTCCTCAGCCACTTTTTACTCTACTTCTTGTCTGTTTCGCTTGACCTGTTGCACCACCCCACCACAACCTCATACTTGAAGATTAGCCCCTGAAAAGGATGCTCATAATCTCCAGGCTTATTTCCCCTGGAGCCCTGTTATGTAAATTACATCTGAAATTTGAAAGAAAAAGAAAGCAAAAATGTAATCCATGGTATACAAATAATTTCTCCCATTCTTCCCCCCTCAACACTCCACATTTCAGTCTTTGGAGGCTGAACCCAGGGACTCACATATACTTTACTTTGCAAGTGCTCTACCACTGGGCTGCAAGCCCATCCCATTTTTTTATTTTTTGAGTCAGGGTCTTACTAAATCATAAAGGCTGCCTCTGGCCTCAAATTCATGATCCCCCTGTCTCTGCCTCCTGAGTCACTGGAATTACAGACATGTGCCACTATGCCTGGCTCTCTCCTCTTTTTCAAACAAATTCATATTAAGCCACACTGCTCCCTTAAACAAGCTCTCTACCCCAAACAGCAAATTGCCAATGGCTGGGCATTTGAGAAATACAATCTACTTGGTTATTTATTCCTGCACAACTCTGAATGGGTTATAGATAGCTTCCTTAGTGTGAGGCTATCAAAGCTAAATTTAATTTACCATGGATGTGGTGGAACAAGGCATGTATATTTGCATATAGCTCTTTCCACACAGATGTGTCCCAGCAAAATAATGAAGGCAACATAATTGAATACTGAAAAAACAGTACTGTATGTATAATACTCTGGTTAAGAGGAAAGGCTTTAGAGCCCCAGACTGTTGTGTGCAAGTGGGCAAGTTATTTAATGACTCTGTGACTCAATTTATCCATATGTAAAATTGTTGCTGTTATAAGGAATAAAGTGACAGAAAGACTATTACTTGGAGCATAGTAAACCCTCTATAAACAGTTGTCCTTATAATTACTTCTGCAAGCCAGCCATGTTTGTTTTGTAAATCCCTTTCTAGTTTTGCTATTTTTTTAGAGTAAAAATGTTAAAATTTGGTTAAAATCAAAGGAGAGTCTCCAATATTTAAACATGAGTGATATTCTGCCCAATAGGCATTTGAATTACACTGGCCCTTCAATTACATTTGTTGATTTATTTTCAAATGAATCTGTTACTTTTACTCCCTTTGACCAATAAATTACACTTTGTAAGTGCAATTTTTACTACCTTTCATCCAGCAGTACAAAATAATGAACTGATTGTAATAGATCTAACTTTAGTCCTTACAGTGGCTTATATAAGTTGAATCTTAGACTGTTCAAAACCAAACTGTCTCCTCAATTCCTTTTCAAACTAGTATCTGCTCCAAGATCTCTATCCCGGTTATTGGCCTGGCATCCTGATAATTATCTGTGCTACTCCTCAGGGTCATGTCTTCTCATGCATAATTCAGTTTCCTGTATCTACATCACATTTCTATTATATGCTCCTGCCTCTCCAATCCCTTTCTAAACCTACCCAAGCATATTTCCTCAAAAGAGGGACTATTCCAAATGTCAAACATAGGCTGAAGCACAGTTTAAGGGATGTTTATCATGTTTGGAGCCACTCAGAGTATGTAAACACCCTTCCAATGTTTGAGAACTTTTCCATACTATGAATGCTGGCCAAAGGCAGAAGCCAGGACTGGCTATCTTAGCCTGTTTTGTTCAGGGATTCAGCAAAAAGTAGATCCTGCTTTTGTTAGGTCCCTCCCCGTTTTACACTGTTGGGGGCCCTTTTCTAAGAAAAATCAACAAAACAATGAATTTAAAATTAGGTTTAAAAATACTCATTTAGAAAAAGAAAAAATTAAAATTACAGATTTCAAGTTGCAAGCCATAATGAATCCAAGAAAAGCAATGTATTTTTAAATTCATTTTCTTAAGATGCCTCTTTAATATTTTTCTTTATCATATTAATTTCTTATTGCCTCTTCATGTGACACTCTTTCTATAATGTTTTTAATAAAAACATTACTATTTTTTAAAAATAGAAAAATACTTTAGTCTTTTACATAATTGTCAAAATGTTTTATTATTGATAGTTTAGATAAGTTTCATTAAGCTTCACAAATCATGATTAATAATACTCTATTGTGTAAATTTGTCTGTGGCCATTCCACTGTGGTGTCTGATCTCGGAAGCTAAGCAGGGTTGAGCCTGGTTAGTATTTGGATACGAGACCACCTGAGAACACTAGGTGCTATACACTTGGGAGAAGGACCTGGCAACCCACTCCCAAAAAACAATCGGCCATTGAAAACCCTATGAATAGCAGAGACGCACTAACAGTACTCTTTCTCCTTTTGTACATAGGGTCGCTGAGTCAGACACTGACTCAGGGACACCTAACAACAACAACAACATTGTGCAAACTTACCAAATGTGAGCAGGAAAGATAGAGTTCTAGTGATAATGTCTTTGTTTTTGGTGAATTTTAGAAAACCTCTGACATTTCTAGGACTCCCTCCCTCAAGACCACAGAGGGAGTCTGTGCAAGACTAGTTTCTTGAAACTTAAGATTCAAGAGCTCCATGGTACATTCATCCCTGCATACTTTTACACTTCAGCAATAAGACATAGTCATAGATCTTACTTCAAGAGTGAAGCAACCTATCATTTGACAAGAATGACAAGAGGCATGGCCCTTCCAGAACACACTTGGCAGACTTCCAAGTAGTGCATTTACAGAGGAAAGTTGTGGGATAGAGGTTGTGGGGTCTGCACCAAGCAACACCATAGCGTCCCCTCTCCTCAAGCAGCCCTCAGAGTATAATGTGGACATGTGCCCTGGCTGCAGAGCCCCTTGCCCTGCTCTCCTGCCCTTTGGGAGATGCCAAGAGGTAGTAAACATTCCTGCTAAGTAGCATTAGTTTTTTACCTAAACGAGCTAAAGTAGTCTCTGTCTGCAACCACGAATCTTGACTGATAAATGTCAGAGTGTGTTCAATGGAGTGAAGGCTGGGGTTGAGACATCATGCATCTCTCTGAGGTGAAGGAATAATCTAAGGATGAAAAAGTGAATCAAAGCAGAATGCACAGGGGAAAACTAGTGTCCAAACACTAGAAAAGTAAGGATGAAGGTCAATTATATGAACCAGGTGAAAGCAGAAGGCAGAGAGCCAAGAATCTTGTCTTATGAAAGGAAATGAAAGTAAAAGAGATGGAGGAACGTCAAGGCTAGATAGATCAAGACTCCAACTGATAGGCCCGCAATTGGGTGGAGTTTCTGAGGGTTGAATGGCCTTAAAAGGAAATACAAGAAATCTGGACACAGCTATAACTCGTGCTTTCAGCTTTCACTAGAAACACAGAAGCCTTCTACCCTTCTCCCACCTTGTTTTCTGCCCTGCCTTATATTCTTTACATGAAAGACCATTTGGGTTTATAATCATTGATCTACAATTAAAAAAAAAAATCTCAATTGTGGATCCCCACTCCCTACAGAACACTACAAAACTCATTAGCCTGGCATTTCTGACCCTTTCTCTTCTAGGTCAGTCTGTCTCTCCAACTTACTCATCATTAATCGTCTCATAATTTATTCTAAAACTACACTCTAAAAATATACTGTTTGGTATTTCCTAGACATGCATTTCATTTTCCCATGCACACACTGTTTCTGTTTGGGATTCTCTCCTTGCTGCTTCTCAGCACATTAAAATCACTGCCTTGTCCAAAGCCCAGTTCAAATGCCACTTCCTTCCTCTGTGGCCATATTTCTTCCCCTAAAACACATTAACTATTTCTCATGTTACTACTTTTTACATTGTATTTATTCAGGCACAGGTTTTTATTTTCTCTAAGAACCCGGATGCTCACTTTCGTCAGAATTCTTGGCATGGTGCCTTGTATATTATAGGTGCTCAAAAGGACGTTGAAAAAAAGGGTTGAACAGAGTAACTCTCAACGCATAATTTCCTGTAGGACCCAAAGCAGGTGAAGGTGCCTAAGGTGTGCCAGATATGAGACATGCAGGTATGAGATTGGATAAGCAGGAGCTGAAGTCATGACTGCCTCTCAGAACCTTTGGACATGTTGCCTAATCACACAGAGCCATTGGTAATAGGGAGATGATAATACTTAGGCATGGGATGACTCTGAGAATTACGCAAGGTTCTAAAAGGCACCTAGTACAATTCCTGGCACAAAAGACATAGTAACTGAATGTTAGTGATTTTTTTCTCCTTTGGTCGTCTCTTCATTAATTAGATGTGTTGTTGTTGTTAGGTGCCATCAAGTCGGTGTCCAACTCATAGCAATCCTATGTGTAACAGGTGAAGCACTATTGTCAGTGCTTTTCTGCTATTCATTGGGTTTTCAATGGCTGATTGCTTTTTGGGAGGGGGTTGCCGGGTCCTTCTCCCAAGCCTACAGCATCTGGTGTTCCCAGGTGGTCTCCCATCCAAGTACTAACCAGGTCTGACCCTGCTTAGCTTCTGAGATCTGATGAGATCTGATGTCACAGTGGTACGGCTGCAGGCTAATTAGACTTAGCATCTCTAATATTGTTTCTACAACAGACTATTGTGAGACATCATATATTATGAGAATATGGTCTGCTGATGAATATCATTTTGTCAACATTTCTCCCAAAATTTCGAAAATTAAAACACCCCAGGTGTTATCTTACCAGTTCACAGAACACTGGGACTATTATTTGGTATTGTGAGTTGTCTGCCGCTGGACTCCTCTGGCTATTGGCTACCAGTGGAGAGCAAGGCTCAACCACTGAAGACCTGCTGGCTGGTGAGTGTTGTCGGAGAGCCACACCACCCAGAAAGAAGGCTATGCCCACGATTACTCTGAGAAGCCTTGAGAAAGGTAGGCTCAGAGATTTATGCTCCCAGTGGCTCTTTGCTTCTGGCTCTGAAGGATGATGCTAACAGCTCAAGTGCTCTTTAACAGCTCTTTATTGTTCTCTCTTGACATGTTGATGGAATGGACCCTGAGTCTCTCCCAAGGGTCCATGGTCAGACCCTGAGTGCCCTGTGCACTGTGCTTATATTCCCTAACCCAGCCAACCAGGGACTGCCATGTGGCATGATTGGATCAGGAGGGAGATGCAAATAGGATGTTGGAGGTAGACCTAGAGGACGTTACTTAACAGCCCAATCATGGGCCTTCTAGCTAGCTGGGAAAGGGCCAATCAGACATTGAGGAGCTTGAGGAGGCAGTTAGATGCCAGAGCCATCTTGGAGAGCTTGACACCCAAAAGGTCCAGGATGTAGGGCAAGGGTAATTGGCGCCATCTTGCCCTGGAAACGAGCCTTGGTCCTCCAGCTGGGCCAGATAGGCCTTGAGGCATGCTGCCTCTCTAGGCCAGACCCCTACATGGTATGATTTCAGGATACTACATCTATTTTTGTAATATTATACTTTGATTAATCTTAAATTTGAATTGACAAAAATCTTCAGATTTTTTAGAACAAGCTACCTTTAGGTTACATGTCCATTTCCCACTTGAACCTAAATACGAACACTTCCTTTATCTCTGTTAAGTGTCCACTAAATTCCTGAAACCAAAATCACTTTCAGCCTTGATTTTAATAATCTTTTAAAAGGCATGCAGAGGAGGATAGTGGGAGACTTCAGACATTCTCTTTACTCTTACTTAATTGCAAAATAAATACCTCCTACAGTGATTTGTTGTGCAGGCCAGCATTTGTGTAAATATGGAGGAAAATGGAGGACTTTTGCACTTTGCCTCTCCCAACAGAGCCACATGAGTGACTAAACTTCAACACCCTTAGTAACTGAATAATAGAAAAAAAATATGCATATATGTGTATATATATGCATATATATATGTGTGTATATATATAAAACACTGGGAGAAGGGCCTGGCAATCCACTCCCAAGGCAATCCTGAAGCACTCAGCCATTGAAAACCCTATGAGGGTCGCTATGAGTCGGATACCGACTCGACAGCACCTAACAACATCATATAAAACACATATATATACATACATATATATAATATATATATTACATAATACATATATATACATGTATATATGCATATATATATATATATATGCATATATATATATATATATATATATCACCTACATGCCTGTCAGCTTGTTGTAGGGGCATTGTGTGTTGCTGTGATGCTGAAAGCTATGCTACCGGTATTACAGATACCAGCAGGGCCACTTATGGTGGACAAATTTCAGCTGAGCTTCCAGACTAATACAGAGTAAGAGAGAAGGACTCATCCTTGGTATTATGGCATACATTTATAGGCCCAGATACTCCAGAGGCTTGAACCCAGGAGTTTAAGACCAGCATGGACAAAACAGTAAGGCCTATCTCAAAAAAAAAAAAAAAAAAAAAAAAAAAAAAAAAAAAAAAAAAAAAAAAAAAAAAAAAAAAAAAAAAAAAAAAAAAAAAAAAAAGGAAGAAAGAAAGAAGAAAAAAAAAGAAAGGAAAAGAAAAGAAAAGGTATTGGAATTTCAGTGCCCATAAATTAAAAGATAGACATGGTCAGGATTGGGAGAGAAATAATTTTTCTTCTACTTATGTAAAACTCAGAAAATCATATGTTTCCATCTATAATTAGAGATTCAGTTAGTATAAATAGGAAAATATATTTAAGATAGCTAAGACTTTTTTTAAAGCCACAATTTTTATTACTTGTTTGAATTTATTATATATTTCTCAGAAGTAGAAAACAGACTATGCAGCTGGCTGTGGTGGCGCATGCCTGTAATCCAGCACTAGGGAGATGAAGACAGGAGAATCAAGAGACCGAGAGACTACGGGCAGCATAAACTGCATAGTGAGACCCTGTCTCAAAATATCCAAGGGCTTCAGATGTAGTTCAGTGGTGGAGCACATACCTATCATCTGCAAGGTCCTGGGTTTGATCCACAGCACCTCCAAAAAAAAAAAATATGCCCTCGCTCTGGGAGCCTGAGGTAGGAGACCCATGAGTTTAAGGCCAGTCTGAGCTACATAGTGAGACCCTGTCTCAAACAAACAACAAAATCAGACACACTTATAATCCCAGTGACTTGGGAGGCTGAGGCAGGAGGATCACAAGCTCAAGGCCCAAGGTAGCCTGTGCAATTTAACAAGACCCTTTCTTAAAAAGTAAAAAAGGAGCTGGGGTGATGCTCGATGGTCACAGCACTTGCCTACCATGTGGAAGGCCCTGGGTTCAACCCTCTAGTACTGGGGAAAAAAAACTATGTTAAATAAAATCAAACATTTTTATATCAGTGAAGATTGTCATTATTATAATTTATATTGTATTATAAACCAGCAGTCCCCAGCCATTTTGACACATGGGCCAGTTTGGGAGCTCAGCAGGTAATGCCAGTGCAGCTGTATTGGTGAAGGAGAAATTAGCCATTAGTGTCAGTAACTCTATTCTAGAATCTTTTTTTCTAGCTTCATCTTTAGCAGAGACTCTGCTGTAGGTAACATTTATTCCTTCCATTTCTTTTTATTGCTTACTGTGAATGGATCTCAAGATTGCTGGGTTGTTCTACACATTTGCCCACCTGGGAGTAGTCCACGTGCTCCTCTGCCCAGCTTTGAATGCCTCAACTGTTTATATTTATACTCTCTTCTGTTGCCAGTAATTTGTGATTATGTTTTCAAAGCAGCTTCCTCATTTTTAAAATGCTTCAACACATGTTTTATGAGATCATAGACAGTGTTCTTCCCGTAAATAGAAAATTCATATTTGCCATTGGGGGAAGTGGGAATTTTATAATGGTTGGCCACAATAAACTTCTTGACAGGTTCAAATCACTGTACCTCATTTATATTAACGTTTTTTGTTCTGGAAAATGGAAAAGGTCACATCGAAACACTCTCATTTCATACATTGCAAGGCATGAATTCGTTCTTTTAAATCTGTGACAAAATAAATAATAAATAGGGATTATTGATCAAATATTAATTTTATTATGTAAAAACGTGCTATAGCTACTGATTACAGGAAAAAAATCTCCCCAGAGATTTCCTAGGATATTGTTGTCATTATTGTTGTTGATAGGTGCCATCCAGTTGGGTCTGACTCATAGCAACCCTATCTACAACAGAATGAAACACTTCCTGACACTATGCCATACACGCAGTCTTTTTATGTTTGAACCCATTGTTGCAGTCACTGTGTTTCTTCTCACTTTGAGTCATGCCACTGGAAGTACCAAGAGCTTTATTCTATTCTCATCATTAAGGTCAACTCTACTAGAGGAGGCAACTCTTCCCCAATTATCTTTCAAATGCCTTCCAGGCTTGGGGGCTCATTTTCTACCATGATATTGGACAGTGTTTCTCCACTATTCGTACGGTTTTCAATGCCTAATTCTTTTGGGAGTGGGCTGTCAGGTCCTTCTCCCTAGTCTGTTTTAGTCTAGAAACTCAGCTGAAACATGTCCACCCTGAAAATACAGGTGGCATAGGTTTCAGGATCAAACCAACATACAAGCCCCCACAACAGAAAAAGCTGACTGACACATGGGGGTCCTGGGACATGGTACACAACAAATAGAAATTCATTTCATAACTATCTATTGAATGAATAATTCAGATAGAACTTTGTAATGTATGTATGCATCACTAGTTATTGAATGAGCCTGCAGCTGTACCACTGTGGGATTCCATCCCATCTGATCTCAGAAGCTAAGCAGGGTCAGGCCTGCTTAGTACTTGGATGGGAGACCACCTGGGAACACCAGGTGCTGTAGGCTTGGGAGAAGGACCTGGCAACCTGCTCCCAAAAACCAATCAGACATTGAAAACCCCATTGGTAGTAGAGAAGCACTAATAATACTGTTTGGCCTGTTGTACATAGGGTTGCCATGAGTCGGATTACAGTAGTGCACCACCACATCTGGTTTTGTTTTTTTATTTTAGAACTTTATCTACTACCTGAATTTTTCCACATTTATACATTTTTTCTTTTAAAAATTAATTCAAAAACCCTTTGTATTTAATATGATCTTTCCTCACCTCACCACACTTTCTAGTGTTCGCAGTTCTTCTAGACACTCAAAGTACTTACCCAACATTAGAACAGAAATCAACCTATAGTTTTAAGTATATTGAAATGGTAATACAAATATACAAGATGCAAAGGGTATTTGAAAGTGTGGTTCTGCAAACGTATGAATTTAGGCAAGTTTTATAACTTTTCTCAGCCTCAGATTCACCAACTATGAAATAAGGATTTTAATAATGTATTTACTAGCCAGGCACCATCAAGCATGTGTGTAATCTGTGCAATTTAATGAGACTATGTCTCAAAGTAGCAAAAATAAAAAGGGAATCAGGGACGTGGCTTAGTGGTAGAGCACTTGCACAGCATGTGTGAGGCCCTGGGTCCATTTCTTCAGTATTGTTAAATAAATAAGTGATGGAATAAACAATTTTTTTTGTGGTTCTGGGCAGTAAATCCAGGGCCTTATGCACATTGGGCAATAAAACCCTAGTACTGGACTGCATCCCAAATGAATAACGTACTTATTTGCTGGTGCTGAGAAGAAATTAAATTATTGATGTAGTTTTAATATTTATTTTTGCAGTACCTTGGGGTTGAACCCAGGGCCTTGCATATACTCTGCAGATGCTCTACCATTGGGCTGCAGCCCCACCCAATTTTTATTTTTTATTTTGAGATAGGGTCTCGCTAAGTTACTCAGGCTGCTTCTGGCCTTGAACCTTTGATTCTCCTGCTTCTGCCTCCAGAGTTGCTGGGATTACAGACCTGAGCCACCATGCCACCCTGATGTAGTTTTTATATAGGCAGGGTTCAATAATGAGTTTCAGTCATTATATACCCTAACCCCAACTCCAAGTCCTACAATAAAAGATCATTTACAGTATGTTGAATTCACTTATTCATACTGTCCTTTCATGCAAATATGTGGTTCTTTCATTAAAGTATAGAAAACATATGAAGACTTCTGGAACAGAGTGTACTCGTCTGAACCCAAAGGCAAACAGGAGTTATTACACACAAGTCTTTCTAGTTAGCAAATGTTCACTGATTCTTTTCTACTAGCGTTTCCTCATCACCTGCCATTTATATACACATCTTTTTTCATTGGTGTTTATTTATATATAACCACAGCTTTCACAGCTTCACAAAACTCAAATTATGTTTCAGTGGGTAGTTTTTAGGTAAGAGACAGATGGAATAATCATGAGTCTTTATTGTTAATCATGGCATTTTATACCTGCCAGGTACATACATAAAAAACAGTTCAGAAAAATGAAAGAAGGAAACAGACAGGTTATATTAATATAATAGCTGGCATGTGTTTTTTACTTTTTAATTTTCCTATATACTTTGTCTCATTGACAACAGTTCATATCATTATTTAGCATTCACTTGCCAGATTTGGATAGGATTTTAGAGGTTCTTACCACCACTACCGGGCTGGGATTTAGCTCAGTTGGTAGAGCGCTGTGCTGCAGTCTCTGAGGTCTCAAGTTCAATTCCCAGCACCGCAAAACATGGGAGAAGGGCCTGGCAATCCACTCCCAAGGCAATCCCGAAAAACAGCCATTGAAAACCCTATGAGGGTCGCTGTGAGTCGGATACCGACTCGACGGCACCTAATAACAACCACCACCACTACCAGCAGCAGCTGCAGCTGCTGGAAACCTTTTAGAAAGCCAGAATCTCAGCTGCTCTGTCCCCATCTATTAATCAGAATATGCATTTTGACAAAATCTCCAGGTGGTTTGGATGCATTATACAGTTTAGAAGGCCTGATTTAGGCAATAGTGGAGTCTTTAATTTACAAATTGTTTAGGATTACTATCTCCCGCCCACACCCTGGTTCTGGAGGGATGGAACCTTGGACTTGCACATGCCAGGCAAGTGCTCTATCACTAAGCTGCATACCCAGCCCTTAGTGTTTTGAGACAGGGTCTCACTGTGTAGCCCAAGCTGGCCTCCAACTCAACTCTTCCTGCCTCTGCTGCCCCTCAAGTGCTGGGATAACAAACTTGTGCCACCACATCATGCAAGACATTTATCTTCACATTTTTACAAGGGTTGATGAGGACAAAGGATTAGATTTATTTTGTCAGGCTCTAAGAAGATGGAGTATAATACAGCAACACAAAGAACTCTTACATTCACAAACATCTGTAGACAGGTTTCTTTGCATCAGGAAGTAGTGACTTCCTAGTAAAGGTAGACTTGAAGCTAAACTGATGTCCACTTTCAAGGATAGCTTCAAATATAAAGACTGTGGTTGGACTAAATGACTTCTGTGGCCTCTTCTGTACTTCTACATTTCTTTTATGTAATTACTGAAATGGAGTTGTTAAAATAGTCAGAATTCATAGGTTTACACAACATCTCTAAATCTTAAGTAAATTTGTCAATCACTTGCATAGCATGCTGAAATTTCTTATCTGCTATGTCATCTTTCTATTTCCAATGCACCTGTCACCAGTCAGCTGACTGGGGTCCTTTTGCTCTGGGTAGAAATTGTGGGTAGGAAAGGAAGAGTCCTTTAAATGCTGGTCTTAGCAGAAGTGAGAGCAGCCAGGTGGGAGTAGCAGCAGCAAGTAGCACCTCCTAGTGAATGTTACAGCTGCCATGTGGGTCCAGGAGATGGAGACTCCTAAGCCCCTAAGTGTTATAGCTCTTAGATGTTGTTGTTGTTAGGTGCCCTCTAGTCGGTATCTGACTCACAGCGACCCTCATAGGGTTTTCAATGGCTGACTGTTTCGGGATTGCCTTGGGAGTGGATTGCCAGGTCCTTCTCCCATTTTTGCGGTGCTGGGAATTGAACTCGGGACCTCAGAGACTGCAGCGCAGTGCTCTACCAACTGAGCTAAATCCCAGCCTATAGATCTTAGATAGGCTGAGGAAATTCCTCAGCCCTTGACAGCAACTGGTATTTCAGCTGCTGGTCTGGCCCTACACAGTGGCAAGTGTTATATCTCCTAGGCTAAAGGTATCTGAGATCCATTGGTCCTAAAGATTGAACAGCTCTCTGGAATTCTTCCCATGACCAGGTCCTGCAGTTTCTCTTCTCTGGCTTTTTACAGCCTTTTCCCTCTCTCTTCCATCATCCCTCTTCTTCCAGCTGTGGCTACTCTCTCAAACTGTTTAGTCACCTCTTATTGCTATGGCTACCATCACTGTTGCTGCCATTCAGGAGGCAGCAATCACAGTCCTGCTGCTGCTGCTGCTCCGGCTGCTGCCAGTTGCTGGTCTTGAAGCCTCACCTGTTCTTCAGTTATCAAGCAACCAGTTCTGACTGCTCTGCTTCTCCACAGTCCCTACTGTCCTTCACCACTGCCATCACCACCATTCTGCTGTCTATGCTGCTTATTTCTACATATTATCAGCTCAGCCTACACTACTAAAAGTGGGTGAAGACCACTTAAGAGAAGCCTTTTATTAGACCTAATGTTGCAAAAAGCAAGGGGCAGCACAGGAGGGCTATCTCCAGCCCAGCTCAGCTTAGCTCAAGTGAGCTAAACAGCATTCTTATACAGCCAGAGAAGGGGATTTTGCACCAATTACAGAAGCCTCTCATGCAAATGAAGGTTTGTGTTTGCACCAATCACAGTGTAATCCCTTTTGTCTAATCATAGCAGTCCCTTTTGCACCAATCACAGCAGTCCCTCACCTGGGCCACCAGGTGAAGTTTTTCCCCTGTTGCCTGGGCTGGTCACAGGATGATCTAGAGTTCACTGAGGATTTTGATAGTAAAAAGTCCAGTGCAAACTGCAGATTGTTTGAATCAGCCACTCCTTGAGCTGTACCTTTAGGAGTTGGAATTGCCCTCCAGGAGCAATTGTTATGTGGCTTCCTTAAGGCATCTATGAAATGTTCAAAATGGCTAGTGCTGGTTAAGTGTGGTTCAGCTGGCTGCTTGACTGAGAGGTTTTTTTACTCAAAGCAGCCAGTGTAGCAAGGGAGAGTCTGTTGTTAGGTGCCCACAAGTTTGGTCTGACTCGTAGAGACCCTCATAGGGTTTTCAAGGTCTGATTGTTTTGAGATTGTTTTGGGAGGGGATTGCCACGACTTTCTCTTGTCTTTGTGGTGCTGGGGATCGAAACCTAGTCCTCAAGGAGTGCAGAGCAGCACTCTACCAACTGAGCGAAACCTTAGGCCAAATAAACCCTAGCCCTACAGCTGCCAATTAGGAGGTCAGATTGCCCCATCCCCCAACATCTGTGCTTCCTTGAAGGAAAATAAGCAGTAGAAGGAGCACTTACAGTAAGAATGAAAAAAGCAAAACAAAAACAAAAACTCTAATTATCAGCACTAATATTGATTTTAACAGTGTATTAACAATACTGTACACCCAGCACCACAAGGAGAGGTGGGTGTCCCTTATCTGTCTTACATCTAGATTAAATATATACTCCAATTTGACAAATAGACACATTTGATAATTCCTTGAATTAGTATCCTTTTTGTGACAAATTTTTTTGCTTTTCATTTTGCAGATGTAAACATTTTCACAATTCTTTTCTCCAAAGATTCTCATGTATGAATATGTTCTATACCATCACGTAGTCTCTGATGGCAAAGGACATTGATCTGTTTTAGAATAGTACTGCTGAAGACATAGAACAACTTTTAGAATGAAGTTAAAAAAAAAAAACCTGCATGTTAATCACAGAGAAATGATAACTTGTATATAACTGACCCAAGAGTATGTAACTTTTAGGTGGGGAACCTATTGCTATTGAGAATTCTTGCCAGGTATACATGCCTGTACTCCCAGCACTCAGGAAGTGGACGTAGTAAGATCGAGAGTCCAAGGCTGGGCTGGGCTATATATTTTGACCCTCCCTCAAAACAAAAGAAGAATTCTGAGTTAAAAAAAATGATTACTTTGCACACTAAATGCTTACTGTGTATCAGACATTCTCCTAAGGCTCAAAAAACAGCAACACATTTGATCCTCAAAAGAACACTGTAGCTGGGTATGGTGGCAAATTCCTATAATCATAGCCCTTGAGAGGCTGAGGCAGGAGAATCATGAGTTCAAGGCCAGCCTGGGCTACATATCAAAAACTATCCCAAAAAACAACAGCAACAATAAAAATAAAATAAAATAACAACACTATCATTTAGGTATCATTATTATAATAATGTTATAAAGTAGGAAACCAAGGAACAAAGAGGTCAAATACTCGCCCAAGGTCACACAGTAGGTGGAATAAGATACTCTTCATGGGTACAGTACCCTATTTTTTGGTGCTGTTAAATTAGTGTTAAAAACCACCTCCCAAGATATTCCATTATGCCTACCCTACCTCACAGTGCCACATGCTTCAAAAAATAATTTTATTTTCCTTCTATTTCATTAAAAAGTCACATTTCTCTAGTGCATTTCTTTTAGCTAGTTATAAGGAAAAATAGAAATCTGCCTTAGACTAATTCATACCAAAGGGTATTAAATCATAGGTAGATTCCGGCTGGATATACTCGTAATTGCACAGATTTTCATATTTTAAAGCAGGGGCTCCAGCCTGGGCCTTAGACCAGTGGACTGTTAGCAACCTGCTGCACAGAAAGGAGATGACATCAGGAGGTGAGCAAGTGAATTCCATCTGCATTGACAGCTGCTCTCATCAATCCCATGACCACCTGAGTTCCACCTCCAGGCCATGGAAATTGTCTTTATGAAACCCATTGCTGCTGTCAAAAAGATTGAGGAAAGCACAACTTTCTCGTTTTAAGGCATTCATCTCCATTGTCATGCTTTTCAGAATTTAGGAGGGTCAACTTCTAGGGTCCTGAAAGAGGGTTCTAGATCCCAAAAATCTAGCCTCAAACATAAATAGCTCTGTTTTTTGACCTAGGAATATAGCTCGGGGGCAGAGCATTTGCTTTTATGTGCAGCCCTAGGTTTGATCTCTAGGACTACAAAAAGAGCAAAAGCTCTGCTTTCCGTATGACCATTGTGCATCAAATCTCATTTGGGAAAATAAAAGAGAACTCATGCCTTAAAATAATGGTAAGTTGAACCACTGCTCTAGTCTGTTAGGCCCCATGAAACTTTTGGCTCTTTTTCCCCTCCCCTCCATGAAACCCAGGCCATCCACCCTCCTTCCCAATAAGGAAGTTCTGGGTCAAACACCTCTATGCTCAAAGGAATTCAGGAGGAAGTTCATAAAGTAATTTGGAGCAGATACTTTGAGCCTAACAGCAATGTGAAGTCATCTTACAGAGGTCAACATCCTGATGACAAGATTACTCTGCTTGATACTTGGGGCCAACGGCATGCTTTTCTGGCATGTGGGCCTCAAAAGAAGCTTTATTGATAAAGCATAACTTTTATGCTGGGCATATCAGGAATAGGAAAATCATCAGTGTGCTGCCTTACTCCAGTTGCTCTTAGAAAAGGCTAAGTGAGGGCCTGAACTTTCTGCCTCAGGCAGGTGGCCCTTTTCCTGGTGGCCACTTTTTTTTCCCACCAATAAACAGAGATTGCATCTGACAAGGTATCTGCAACTCTGACCTTTGTTGGAGTCGGGTTTCTGGTCATGGGCCAGATCACTGCTGGAAGTGGTTTCCTCCTCCACACCCAGTGAATTCTTCAGGGAGTCACAGAGACCTATGCAGATGTCTACAGGTACACATTGGTAACTCTGAGAACAGTGAGCCTTGTCTTCCTGGGTCTAGTCAGTGATTAACTTTTACAGTGTGTCCGGGGCGGGGGAGGGCTGGATACAGAGGATCTATTTTAAATGTTTCCACACAGTTACACACCCCTTTTCCAAATCAGCCCCATAACAAAGGGCTTTCCCTACCATTAAAGGCTTCCCCTCTCAGAAATCTTTTAATGGCCACAAAAGAGAAATCAACAAATGTTTGTCAAGAAGCTGTGCTGAGGCCACCTAGGCTGGGTAAACTGGTTTTTTTGTTTTGGTTTGGTTTGTTTTTTTACTTATTTTTGTAGCCTGTGGGAGTCCAGAGGCCAACTTAATGACATGCTTGCAGGGATCCATGAACCAATTGCAGTCAGAGCTGTGGAAAAGCCCCAGATTTTCATTCACACTTCCTACTAAGAGGTTCCACTGTCTACTGCTAACAGGGGGATAACAGAATGCACACTGGACTATGCTAACGCAGATTTATTGCAAATATGTACAATAAAGGTTTTAAAAGTACTTGAGGGTTATTAAATGCAAGTGCCCAGGAGCGTTGCCCTTGCTTTTGTCCCTTCTTTAAATTTTAGCTCTTCATTTCAACTGATTGCTCTTTAAAAGACTGCCTCCAACTAGCAAACCAAACTCTGCATAAATCATCTTATTATCTTCCCCAGTCAAAACAATACTTCCTCTGAACTCCACATTTTCATCCTCATTTCTTTAAATAAATCCTCTTCCTTGACTCTAGCTCAGCATTATATTTAATTTACTATTCAAACTATTTTCATAGTTTAAGTGGTTTGCTGTTGCAAGACTATCCTGTAGAACTGTTCCATTTTTGGCATCATGGTTATAATTTTGCAAATGTCAGCAGTGGAATTGTGGTTCCTGCCTATACGAATTCAGACTAAGTGATTAGCCTTATCCAAGTGAGAGGTAAATGGAAATAAGCCATCCTTTTGTGTATATATTTTGTTGTTGTTAGGTGCCATCAAGTCAGTATCCAACTCATAGCGACCCTCATAGGGTTTTCCATGGCTGGCTATTTTGGGATTGCCTTGGGAGTGGATTGCCAGGCCCTTCTCCCATTTTTGTGGTGCTGGGAATTGAACTTGGGACCTCAGAGACTGCAGCACAGCGCTCTACCAACTGAGCCAAATCCCAGCCCTGTGTATACATTTGTCACACTAAAATACGTGGAGGAAAGTGACTAATTAGAGCAAAATGCAAGGTGAAGAAAATAAGTAACAGGGAAAAAAAAGAAAACTTTTAACCCATAAATGATGATGATAATAATAATAAAACTGAATTCCAATAAATATCAATTACTGCTTCACTTAATTATGATCTTTTTCAACAGAACCAAATAGAAAACACACTTATTTTAGCAGATACTAAGTGATGTGTTTACTAAACTCTGGCCTGTGGGGCCAGCTGTATTAGAATCATATCAGATTTAATTTTAATTTTAATTTTATTGGTACTAGGGGGTTGAACCCCGGGCTTTGCACATACTTTGCAAGCACTCTACTGCTGAGCTGCACATCCAGCCCTTTGTAACTTTCTTTTTTTTCTTGAGACAGGGTCTTGCTAAATTACTAGGCTGCTTCTGGCCTTGAATTTGCAATCCTCCTGCCTCTGCCTCCTGAGTTGCTGGGATTACAGGCATGAGCCACTGCACCTGGCTTCATTTTATTTTTATTTTAGTTTATTTGGCTTTATTTTGCCCTATCCTATTTTTAAAATTATTTGGTTATGAATAACCAGTATATGTTCAAAGTAAGAAAATGCAATGAACTATTTTGAGAGTAAAAGTAAGTACTGAAAAAGAGTTTGTGAAGAACATTGTATCCTTTCCATATCAGTAAGTGTCCAGATAGTTTTTATCTTTCACTTATTTTTATTTTTTATCATTGATAGTGCTGGAGATCAAATTCAGGTTTCAGAAAGCATAAGCCTTTAATCCCAGCACTCAGGAAGCTGAGGCAGAGAATGGAGAGTTTGAGGACAGCTTGGGCCACATAACATGAGCTTGTCTCAAACAACAATGTTAACAACAACAAAAACAAAAACAAAAACATACAAACAAACTAAAAAAGCACGTGTTCTGGGAAGAAATTCCATGTACTTTTGAGTCTATGCGACATTACTGTTGTCAACCATTACAGAAGAAGAAAGCTTGTAAACTTTGTGGAGATAGTTATTACCTATCCTATCCAGGCAAGGCCATTCTAAGAAATCATATCTTGTTCATCTTTTGAGCACTGTTAAAATAAGCATATATTTAGTACCATAAAATATGCATAACAATGACCATAGGAAAAAAAATGGAGGGAGCAGTCAAGAGTGGTAAGAAATTATTGTTCCTGCTCTATAAGGTTGAACTAAAACATCTGAACTCTAAAATTTTAAATAACGAAATAGGAATAAAATTTTTATAACAAATTTACATTTATTCTTATATTCCAGGATTTTAATCTATGATGGGAATATGTAGCTATGATCATGAATTCTGATGAAAATTGATTTTAACAGTCAATGTGGAATTTAGCCAAAATATGTTTGGAGTACTTTTTTTCTTTCTTTCTTTCTTTTTTCGTGGTACTTGGGGGTTGAACTAAGGGCCTTGCATATCCTTTTCAGTGCTCTATCACTGGACTGCACTCCCAGCCCATTTTTAATTTTTTATCTTAAGACAGGAGCTTGCTAAATTATGCAGGCTGCCTCTCGCCTCGAACTTGAGATTCTCCTGCCTCCACCTCCTGAGTTGATGGAATTACAGGCATGAGTCACCATGCTGGCTTGTTGGGCAAACAAATAAATAAAGTCAACATATGATATATTCTCAATTCTAATCTGTATCTTTTTTTTTTAACCCTCTAAAACTGTTGAAAGGGTGTGGACTAGAATCAAGAACATACGGTATATATAAATATTCTTAGTCTCCTTAATATAAATGGAAACAATGAGCTACAAGTTCTCTCCTACTCTATGGAATAAATTTAAAAAATTGTAATATCCAGTTTTGAGGACAGTATGTTGTTGTTGTTGTTAGGTGCCGTCGAGTCATGTCCAACTCATAGCAACCCTTATAGGGTTTTCAATGGCTGATTGTTTCAGGATTGCCTTGGGAGTAGATTGCCACATCCTTCTCCCATTTTTGCGGTGCTGGGAATCGAACTCAGGACCTCAGAGACTGCACAGCGGCACTCTACCAACTGAGCTAAATCCCAGCCCCGAGGACAGTATAGACTATGAAAAAAGAAGAGTAATTGGTATAACCTTTTCAGAAGACAGCTTGACAAAATCTAATCAAAATGTGAAAGTATGGCTTTTGACTTAATGATTCCATTTTTATGAAAAATCTTCCAACTACAAGTGTGCAAAAACATATATGGAGATGTTTCAACAAGGCGATGTTCATGATACCAAAAAGTAAAATGACCTGGAAATATTTCAAACATATTAATACAGGATTTTTCAAAGTTCAATAAAATGATGGAATGCACCATTTGAAGGAATAACGGATAAGGAAATACTGGATAAGAAGTACACTGGAATAGAATATACCTATTGTTAGGTAGAAAAAGTAAGTTGCAGAGTGAAATGTACATTATAATTACACATTAATAACATATTAGAACATGAATAAAATTCTTGTCAATATGTGCCAAACTGTTAATAGTAATCATTCTGATATGTGAGATTCTTTGGGACTTTGGTCTTTTATTTTGTCTATTCCTATAGTGCTTGAATTTTGTTCAACAAGCATTTTTTTTTTTATCAGAAGAAAAGTATAAAACTGGACTGTAGAGCTAGGGATGCAGCTCAGTGATAGGGTGCTTGCCTAGCATGCAGGAGGCCCAAGGTCAGATCTATAGCACCACAGAAAACAAAGACAAAAAACCCCCAAAACAAACAAAACAAAAATCCTCCAACCCTACAGCTCCTCAAATCTGCCCCTTACCCTGCCCAAATGCATGAATGAGTAAATAAGAGCAATTTTTCTCTTGGGCGTCTAGTTGACTGGCATTTCTCTCTCTCTCACCAAATTTGTTTAGAGTTCCTCCTTTGTAAGGGTCTTCCCCCAACGATGAAACCATCCCCTTCTACTTTCACTTCCTGTCTCTTCAGAGGGTCTGCCATGAAGTTCTTTTCCCTTTCATTCTGGTTTCAGAAATATCCACATAGACCCATTAACTAATACTTTCATTTAGGGAAGAGAAATCAGTATGTGAAGTTGTACTAGAGATGAGGGACTTGTAAGGCTATTTCCCTTGGCATAATATTATTTCCCCATGACCACAGAAAACGGCTTATCTTTTATCAAAACTAATGTGTAGTGATCACAATATCTTTCCATTTTGTAAATGTAAATTGTTTTAGTAGGTTCTGAAACGTTCATTGTATCTGTGAACCTTGAGTTCTGGTTTTTGTACCTCATTTTATGTACAACTACACACACAGAGGGACTAGTTTCCTAACCAGTAGGTCATGACTCTGATATGTTTTGAGCACACTTTTAGTGTTATAATAGCCTGGATTTCATCATTCTTTGCATCCTTTTGTGGGGTAAGTTTTGAAGAATAGGGTGGTGGTTCCATGGTAAAAAGAAAACACACATATGAGTATAAACATGAATATTCTTCTGTGTGCAGAGAGATGCCAGGCTGATGAAGCCCAGCTTTCACTTGCCAGCACTGGGTGCTCAGATGTAGATTATTGGGCAGATGAGACTGCCCAGCATGTCACACTACTGACATTGTTTTATTTGTTTCCTTACTCCTCCCTACCCAATAGTTCTTTGAAAAATTTATAACCTTATAATAAATAAGATACATCTATTCTGAATAGCCTTCAACACTTTTTTTTTGTGTGTGTGTGTGTGTGTGTGTGCAGAGGGAGTAGACCCCAGGGCCTCACACATACCACAGTCCTTTTTAAATTTGTTTTTTATCTTGAGACAGGGTCTCACTAAATTCTCCAGCCTGCCTCTGACCTCAAACCTGAGATCCTCCTGCCTCAGCCTCCCCAGTTGCTGGGTCTATATCCTGGCAGTCAGCTGAAAAAAAACAATCTCTATATGATTTTAATTCCTTTTGGTCAGGCTGGGGGGTGCTGGGGATCAAATTCAACTTTTTGAGATGTATTTAATAGAATTCAAATATGTAAAAATTCACTTAACTTTATTATTTAATTGTTTAATAGGGACTGTTCTCACTAAAAATGATAATGAAACACTCAGTTAAGTATACATCCTAGGTAATCACATTGTGGTCAATTATCTCCACCAAGAGGGTGCTACAGAATAAAGTGTCATTCATCTATAAAAAATTTTTTAGCTGGCCTGGTGGCACACACCTCTAATCCCAGCCCTCAAGAGGCCAAGGCAGGAGGATAGCGAGTTTGAGGGCAGACTGGACTACATAGTTAGAACCAGGCCAGCCTGGATTGCATAGCAAGACCTTGTCTCAAAAATAAATAAATAAGTAAATAAATAAATAAATAAATAAATAAATAAATAAATATTTAAAACTTTGTTGTAATTCATGAAGTAAGATTTCTTTGAAATCTTGGAGAAAAATAATTTTACATTCTTTTAAGTACTGTTGAATATAACTTCTGTGTGTGTGTGTGTGTGTGTGTGTGTGTGTGTGTGTGTGTGTGTGTGTGTTGCTGGAGATGGAACCCAGGGCTTTGCACATTCTAGGCAAATGTTCTCCCACTGAGGTACACTCCCAGCCCCTTAGCATATAATTACTGAGTCTTCTGTGTGCCAATAGCTGGCATAAGTATAAAGATGAGTGGGGCAGTCCCAGTCTTGAAGGACTTCACCCACATAACCGGAAATGAAAGTTGCATGAAAATAGTTGTTTTCAAAAGAAAATACCACAAATATCCTAGGAGAGGTTTAAGCACAATTGTATGAGGACGGAGGAAATACATTCAAGAGAGTAATGAAGTGGTGTGTGAGAAAAAAACAGAGGGGATATACTGTATTATCATGATATTTGACTTCTTTTTCAATCTTGAGCTCCAATAGCGTATGAATGGTGTCTCCTTCATCTCTTTCTCCACTCATCTACACAAGTACCTGGAATAGTACCTGGGAGATAATAGGTTCTCAATAAATGAAGTGGGGGGAAATAAATTGTCCTCAAGTATCTAGTTTAGCCAGGCCATTTCCTGTTGGTCTTTACAAGAAACCACTGAAAAAGGATTCCTTTAGTTCTGCCATCTACTACTTGCTCTCCTTCCTCTTACTTTTTTCCAACAAAGGAAGAAATCCTAACTTAAGAAGCAAATTGATCTAAGATAGGCTGGAATATCAGTTACGGAATTCAAGCCTGGGCTGTGCCACTTCATAGTTATGTGATCTCAGGCAAGTTAAAAAACCCTCTTCATTTCTTATTCTTTAAAATGGAGGTGACAATACTACTCTTCCTCATGTTGTAATGAAAGCCATGTCTGCTTAGGTACATAGTGTTTAGGTCAGTGTCTGAGACTTAAAATGGTCAGATGGTATTTGCTGTTATTAATGTTGTTGCTAATATTGTCAAAGTAAAAATGGTATTACCTACTTCACTGATTTATTTTAAGAAACACATTGAGATTGTACAATGCTAACGTGTAGAAATATTTGTTGCCTTATAATGGTCTCAGTAGGGCCCAAGATTATTCTGTGAAAATGTATTTGGTGGTGAAGGAGGGTTAGTACATCAAAGAGTCTACCCACTTAGGATCTACTAAACTGGACAAACTGGATTGACAACCTAACGACAGTGCTAAAGAGTTGGGAGAGATAGGATATGAGATAGAGAAAATGAGTGGGAAAGGAAGAAACAGTGAAAGATGAGATTTACAGCCTGGGAAGTTAAGGGGGGAGGTGGGGAAAGGTAGCTCAAGTGTAAAATGACCAGTCCAAATCAAAGACAAGGACATTTGATGAAATAAGACATGGTCTATGTCTTGTTTCAAAGAAGAAGGTAGGCAGAGTGGGCAGGAGGCAATTTAGGATGACTCAATTTCCCTGATTATAAAGTGAAGGTATTGAAATAAACCTCAATTGAAGTGCACTGTGTTTCACTTAAAGTAGCCTTTCCATAGATAAACAGATCTGAGAAAAGGCAATCTGGCTGAGGAGGTATGGGGCGACAGGAGGTTGAGGAGAATTGCTTATGACCCATATATAGAATGTGGTGCAGTAGTGGGAGTGGTGAGATGTAACATGGAAATGAGCGGAATGGAATGTGAATTCTCAGGCATAAGTAGAGAGGAACATCTCAGTTTATGAACTTCTGCTTTGGCAGACACTTAATTCTAGCCATCAAAATAATGTCATTCAATACTCAGCACTACAAAAAAAAAAACAAAAAAAAAACCGGGCATGCACCTTAAAAGCTCCAGTGTCAGATGGAATATAACCTTCATTGTCATCTGTACAAGTTAAGGAAGTTAAGTGGGGATCGGAAATAAAGTTTCCACTTCTGGTTTTGGCAACAAGTTATGGCTAGGAGGCTGGGAGCATAGTGATATAACAATTTGATAAATGCCATTGGGTGTCACATTAGGCCAGATACAGAAATGCCCAGATGGAGGAAAAAGGCTACCCAGATGGAGTCCAAAACATGATTATAGATGGAATCCTCTGTTGCAAGTTCCCTTGGGTTTCCATTTAAAAAAAGAATGCCTCCTTTGTCATTTATAAAAGCTCAAGAGAAAAGGAAATATAGATTAGTAATACTCTTGTTTTTTAAAAAGCTATCTTACAGTAATTTGTGATATGGACAATTATCACCTGATTATTGGGCAACAGGTCACTTGTATTTACTACTTAAAATTATACAGACATTCAAACTAGAATACTGCAAATGCATTACTAAAATGAGAATGTGCCCAGTTTATTGGTCTGTGCTATGCTAATTTTAAATGATGTTTCTTTGCAATGAGGTTAATTTTATTTAAACAACAGTAAGTTAAAACTGTTTAGCTTTCTTAGCTAGAAATCACTTTCCTTGAAAGCAGAGTATGTATTTGCTAAAGTACACCTCTCATTGTTCCTAGCATGTGTAGTAGTGCCTTGTATATTGCATTGGTTTGTTTTTGTATTAGTTAAAAAATACTGTATTTACTAATTGATCAAGGATGGTGGATGCTTGTTGTTGTTGTTAGGTGCCGTCGAGTCGGTATCCAACTCATAGCGACCCTCTGTACAACAGGGGAAACACTATTGTCAGTGCTTCTCTGCTGTTCATAGGGTTTTCAATGGCAGATTGATTTTTGGGAGGGGATTGCCAGGTCCTTTTCCCAAGCCTACAGCTTCTGGTGTTCCCCGGCGGTCTCCCATCCAGGTACTAACCAGGCCAGACCCTGCTTAGCTTCTGAGATCTGACGGGATCGGATGCCACAGGGCTACGGCTGCAGGCTGGTGGATGCTTAATCAATACTTATTGAGCCAAATTTTTTGTTTCTGATGTTTTAAGACATATGTGTTTTTTGTTTTGTTTTGTTTTGTTTTGTTTTTTCCCCTGTGACTGTGGGTGTAGCTGAAAGAGCAAAGCAATTCCCCATTTAACATCCTTCATTAACTGCTTAGGACAAAGACTCAAATCACTCCTATAGTGCACAGGGCCCTCCTTGTTTGACTCTGGTCCCCCTGAGCTTTTGTTTGCACACCTGCCTGTTGTTTTGTCTGTGTGACTACTCGTCCTCAATCTTCTATTGAGGAAGATCCCCTAGAATTCTTTTAATGGTAGGGACTGCATTTTTCATCTCTATATTTATGATCCAGCAGCTACCATTTATAATATGTGGTAAATATTGAATGAATGTATAATTTATAATTTAACTATCTGGTATTTGAAAAATGTAAATGCATTTGTCATTTGGGACTGCTTCAGGTATCTGATCTTTCAAGAGGCCAGCTTTAACATTTTGGAAGAGTAGTACTTGATGGGCTGGGATTTAGCTCAGTTGGTAGAGCGCTGCTCTGCAGTCCCTGAGGCCCCGAGTTTGATTCCCAGCACCACAAAATGGGAGAAGGACGTGGCAACCCACTCCCAAGGCAATCCTCAGTCAGCCACTGAAAACCCTATGAGGGTCACTATGAGTTGGATACTGACTCATCGGCACCTAACAACAACAACGACAACAACAAGTACTTCTTGAAAGAGACTCCCTTTGAAGGACGTTGAGGCTCCTTTTCCTTGCCTATCTTATGCCAGCTCTGACACTAGCATCTGATTAAAGTACAAATAACACAATTAAGAAGGTTCTTGCAGTAGGCAAAGGGGAAATTCATTTCAATAGGGTGACCACATTTTTAATTTATTTGGTTATTTATTTATTTATGTATTTATTGTGGTGCTGGGGATTGATCCCAGGGCCTTTTTTTATGCTAGACAATTTCTCTACCATTGAGCTACATCTTTAGCTCTCTCTCTCTATATATTTTTTTCAGTACTGGGCGGTTAAATCCAGGGCCTCACACATACTAGGCAAGTGCTCTACCATTGCTTGAGCTACACTCATAGCCCTTTAAAATTTTTTTTATTTTGACACAAAGTGTTGCCAAATTTCACAGACTACTACTTCACAGACTACTACTGGCCTCAAATCTGTGATCCTCCTGCCTCAGCCTCCTGAGTTGCTGGGATTACAGGTGTGTGTCATAGTGCCAGGCTCCCAGCTCTACGTTTAATATTTTTTTTCTTGAAATATGATGATGAAAAGTGCTTAGAGTGGTCATATGTCTGAGTACATTCTCCAAATTGCTAGTAGAGTAACGGGATTTTGTCACAAGCTGATCGGTCACCAGTTTGAGCAAGGGGATTTTTGGCTTTAATGATGTAGATTTTGTGACTGGGATTATAATTTCTTATAATTGTTTCCTAAAGAATGATTTTTTCAGATTCAGGTTATATCAGCTTAAGTATATGGTAAATTAGCTAAGCCAAAACAGACAAATAAACAAACAATAAAACAATAAAAAACTGCTCAGGAAACCTGGTATTTTAGAACTAAGAAGAACAAAGGAATAAAAAATAATTAGTTGCTTGCAACATTTGGGCTAAACAACTACTTTAGAAATAACTCAATTTAGTTAATATGTAATTTATCTTGTCTTCACTATAATCTTCCTGGTAAAATAGTTTTTACCAGAAGGAAAGGAAGTGATGATTTTTCATTATACATATCATCTGGTTAATTTCTAAGAAAACTTTAAGAAGAAATGATGGCAGTTTATTATGAATTAATAATAACTGTTTGGTCCAAAATTGTGTCATATGCAGAGATTGTAACATTCTCTTTGAAGCCAGATCAAAATTCAGAGGAGCCGGGGAAAGGGAGAGAGAAAGTAAATAGCCATAGTGGCATTAGTCTATTTGCCCTGGGATACAAAGAAGGATGAGGACAGATGGATGGAAACAAATATAATTTAGGATAAAGATAGTAATGAAAGAAATAATGGTAAAAGTAAAAGACAAAGTGGGTGTGGTAGTGTATCCTTGTAATTCCAGCACTTGGGAGGTGGAGGCAGGAGGATCAAGATTTCCAGGCCAGCCTGAGCTACCCTGTGAGACCCTGTCTCAAAAACCAAATGACAAAAGTAAACGATAATCTGTTTTCAGCTTGAAGAAATTTGAGACTATATTTAATATGTGTGAAAAGCACATGATTATTTTACTGTTATTGGAGATTCGCAGAGAGCACAGACAAGCAGGTCCAGAACACAGTTCCGGGAATTTAGCAACATAACCCTGGTCCTTGTATTCAGTGTGTAACACAGAAATTACAGTAGAAATAATTACAGAGAAAACTGAAGCACCTGGAGAAGCTTAGGTAAACCTGGAAAGGAACTTGAAATGAACTGGGTTCCCTGGGTGAATCTGCATAAGGATGAGTCTATTTCCCTGGGAAACGTAAAGTCAGAACAGAGTTAAGCAGGCAGGTAGAGAAGATGGAGGGCCCTAGAAAAGGGGAAGGCATACATGTGGTTGCTATAGAAAGAAGAGCAAAGGGCGAGAAGTGGAGAGGAAAGAAAATTAGGAAAAGAGAGAGCAGGTACATGTTTCCCGTAGTTTTATGCTAACTAAGGCATGCTCATGCTCGCTCTTTTTCTACAGCAATACCACCCTGGTGTCTGATCTCATCAGATCTCAGAAGCTAAGCAGGGTCAGGCCTAGTTAGTCTTGAATGGGAGACCGCCTGGAAACACCAGGTGCTATAGGCTTGGAAGAAGGACCTGGCAGCCCACTCCCGAAAACCAATCAGCCATTGAAAACCCTATGAATAGCAGAGAAGCACTGGCATAGTGCTAGGCATGGCACAATGTTGGGTAGTGTTTCATTTGTTGTACACAGGGTCTCCATGAGTAAGACCAACTCCACAGCACCTTACAACAGGACATATCCTGTGTGACATCAGCCCTGGGCACCCAACTCTGGGCATCCAGTGTGACATGAGACGGGGGTCTTTGTTTTATAAATGGATCAATGGCTTGGATTAATATCACACCCTTTAGAAAATGTCCTTCCAATGTCCCTAGAGAGGCACATGACTTAACCCATCATGGAAAATGGCAGTCAATTTCAGTCTCTTTTTCTTCCATACTGCCTGCTAATGCTTAAGCTAACCTGCCTGTCATCACCACCAACTAATAATTATGGCTGAGGAAAGCAACGCTTAGAACTGAGGGCAGTGCTAGCCAAACAAAAAAGTGTAAGACATACAGCCAAACCTTGAAGGCTTCTTAAAGCTGGGAGGCAAGACTTACAAGACAAAAGATGCTCCACAGAGCAATTAATAAGCAACATTTTCATAGTATTCAAAAGTTTAGAGAATACTTTTAAACACCATTTTTGTAAATTTAAAAATAAATTTCCGGATTTCATTCTTCTGTCTAGATTTCCTTTGTTTTTGTCTTGAAGAGAGCAGTTTAGCAGTGTGGTTTTTAGATTTACTTCGATTTTTTTCAATCTTTCTTATAGATCCTATTTCTGACCCTTCCAATTTTTATGATCCAATACTGAAACATTTCTCAATAGGATAATGCCCTCTGAATTTGCTTAGTTTAATTTTTAAAACTCTTACCATATAGTTTGTTATAGAGATAATACAGATAATGGAATTTCTAGGACAGAACTGATTGTAAATACTTTATCAAATTGTCAGATCATGTGACCTGACATCTGGTTAGGAAAATATGTTCACCTTGACCTATACTTCCTTATCATTCATTTGATGAAAACTTTGATTTGAGTTTTCTGTTACATATAACATGAATATATAGTTATATATAATATATATGTCATGAAATTATACTTTAAAATGTGACTAATTACCAAATCAATGATCTTTTTCCCATATTGGCCTTTTTGAATTAGCTAGGATTCTAGAGATGTAGGAATTCAGATCTCTTCCAATAGATTATATTTTTTGTTTTTTCTCCTTCAATGCATTGTCTTCTGCCTGAGTCTCATTTTTTCAAATCTTAGATAGCTTTCTTTTTTCTTTCTTTCTGTCCTCTTTTCTCTCCTTTTCTCTCCTCTTTTCTCCTTTCCTTTCCTTTTTTTTTTCGGTACTGGGGGTTGAACCCAGGACCTCACGCTTGCATGCTCTGCAAGTGCTGGACCACTGAGCTGTACCCCCAGCCCAATCTTTTTACTTTTTTGAGACAGGGTCTCGCTAAATTACTTAGACTGCCTCTGGTCTTGAACTTGCGATCCTCCTGCCTCTGCCTCCTGAGACGCTGGGACTACAGGCGTTTGCCACCATGCCCGGTTCCTTTCTAAATACCATTTCAATATGTTGCCCAGGCTGGTCTGGAACTCCTGAGCTCAAGCCATCTTCCTTCCTCACCCTCCTAAGTAGTTGAGATTATAGTTGTGTGCAACTTCAGGCTGAGACAGGGTCTCACTAAGTTATGCAGGCTGCCTCTGGCCTTGAACTTGAGATCCTCCTGCATCAGCCTCCCCAGTCACTGGGATTACAGGCCTGTGCCACCATGACTGGCTTGCCAAATACATTTCTTAAAGGTTTAGGAATATTTGTTTGCATATCCATCTCTACTTCTAGGACTCCTTCCGACTGAATTACTGCCTTCCTCCAAGCTTTAGTGCAATTTATATCTTCTCCCTGCAGCTTGCCTTGCCCATAGTAATTTATTTTCTTTTAAATTCTCCAGCATTTTCCTCTACCTCATGTTGTTGTTGTTGCCAGGTGCCTTCGAGTCTGCATCCGACTCAAAGCATCCCTCATAGGGTTTTCAATGGCATATTGTTACCAGATTGCCTTGGGAGTGGATTGCCAGGTCCTTCTCCCATTTTTCGGTGTTGGGAATTGAATTCAGGACCTCAGAGACTGCGGTGGAGTGTTCTACCAACTGAGCTAAATCCCAGCTCCCCTACCTCATACTGTTCACTAAATTTAGGTGTTGTGTTCATGTCTCGTCTTCTAGTTAGAATGCAGTTATTGAGGATAATGGCTATACTTCAGCTTTTTGTGTTGATTTTGGTATGCTTGGTAGGAAACAATGAGTATCAATCACACTCAATAAATATTTGTTGACCTAAAAAATGTACATTCTGTTATTTCAATATTACACAGATATATCTTTTTTAGGTGTACATATTAAAGTTTTTCCTTTAGCCTTTTTAGTCTCTGCTTATGTTTCTCATAATTCTTGTTTAAAAATTACCTTATCAAAAGCAGGCCTATGGAAGATAGTACGAATGGATATTTACCATGATGCTAGTCTGTGCCAGATGCTATCCTCTCCACTGTAAAGATGTTTTTCAACACACAAAAGAAACTGAAGTTCCAGCCAGGATAATTTATCCAAAATCCCACAAAAAGTGAATGGCTGTCCTGAGTTTCAGAGCCCCAACCTGACTTCCTGAAAAGGCACTAGGTCTAACAGTTGGCCTTCAACAAATTTTGCTTCCACATACATTTGCCCAGGAATCGGGTCCACTCAAACAGGAGTGGAGAAAAACAATCTGGTTCAATTCATTACATTTGTATAACTTGAAGAAAGGCTTATGTCTGATTATAACAATTCTATGCCTTCCTTCACACTGACTCTAGAAAAAAATGTCTAGCAATATTTCAAACTACGATGCCTATTTTTTCTCCTTTGATCACACAACTTGTATTTTAAAAGAGAAAGTTTATAAAGTTGTCTTAAGCTGACAAGCGACTAAGTGAATCCAACAATATATTTTTTTGCGAAACTGGATTTATTTCGTGCCTAGGCTGCTTCTTCACGAAGAGCAAATACTTGTGATCCATAAAGAACTTTGCAAGGTACACGGAGGGGTCTGATTGCAGCTGGGCCTTTTAATATCGAAATCAAGCGCCCTCGCTCTTCCCCTTGCCTCCTCTTCTCCTTTAGGTCTCCCAGAGGCTGCTTCTTGGCAGAAAAGTAATGGGGGCAACCCAGGGTCATTTTGCTTCTCAAAGAAAATCTTTTGCATCCATACGAGGCAACAAACCAGACAAAACACCTGGACCACCTGTTTCGAACCTCCGCGGGGAAGCACCACAGCTCTTCCGGGCTGCTTCCTTTCTCAACTGCTCGCCGCACCTGGACTGGGGCTCAGCGACCCGCGCCGTGACGTCACCGCACCTGGCACCAGCCCGGCGACCCGGGAGAGGGCTCGCGGGCGGCGGGGGCGGGGCCGGGAGAACGAGGGTATTATCGCGAGATTTCCTCAGCTTCGCCCCTGCTTTCCGTACCTTCACGGCTTCTGTCCTGGTCTCCACCTCTGTGTCTGGCGTCCACTGCTAGGACACAGAGGGAGCGGCGGGGGCGGGCTCCGCGGCTGGGCGGGCGCTCGGGGGTCGGAGCGGCGTCCGGAGCGAGCCGGCGGGTCCCAGCTCCGGCGGAAGCGACCCGGGGCAGGCAAGCCGCCCAGCGGACGAGCGGGGAGGGCCCCGCCGCCGCCGTGGCTTCCCGGAGGCCGGGCGTGAGGAGTTGCGGCCGCCCCTGCCCGGCGGGCCGCGCGGAGGGACCGGCCGAAGGGCGCCGCGGGCGGATGGAGGCTCCTCCCCGCCCCGCCTGAGCTCGGGAGGGGCCAGCGGAGCGCGGGGCCCGCCTCCTGCCGCAGGAGCGGCCGCGCGAGCCTCGGGAGGAGAGGAGCGGGCGCCTGGCTGTCCCCGCCGCAGCCCCCAGCATGGGTAAGGCTCGGGGCTCTTCCCGCCCTTCCGATGCGGGGACGCGGGTCCCCCTCGCGGCCCCAGTGGGGAGGCCGCTGGCGTCAGCCTCGGGACTGCGACGTCCCACTCTGTTCGTTCTCGCACCCCCTGTTCGCCCTGGCTGCCGCCTTGCTCTTCTCCCGGAGAAACTCGGCTCAGGGCCCCGCGGGTGCTGCTTCCCCTTGCTGCCTCCTTTCCTCGTCTCCAGAAAGTGCGGGACCGGGGCGCCGACCACCCACCCCTCTGCGCCCACTGCTCTCAGAGATCATCCCCGAGCCGCCCGCATTGCTTGGGAGAGGGTGATCGAAAAATTGGACAAAGTAGCAGTTTTGACTTATTTGTCTTCGGTGAAGCTTTGTACAGATTGGGTTTGTAAGGAAACACACATATGTGTGCACATGGATATGCGCACAAATGCAGCGACGTTTTCTCAGAAAAGGTGATTCTTTTTTCCCTGCTAAAACTTGGAAGGGATGCGTCAAGGAGAGGGAAGCTTGAGTATTTTACGGGATGATTCTACCTAGGCAATTGTGTTGGCATTGGAAGATTAAATCTCCTGAGGACGGGGTTGGAGTTTGTTAGGGTTCAGTTTGAACCCTTCGAGGAGCAGTTTCCTGTTTGGAATTAGACTTCCTTGCTAGAGGAGAAAAGCACAAGGCCTTATTCGCTGTGTTCCCTGTGTTTTAAAGTTCTGTGTGGAGTTAGAGAAAGCAGAGGGTGTTGCAGCTTGGTTTGAAAAGGAGTTTTGTTAATTGGTGTAACAATTCTTTTGATAAGAAAGTTTAGCGTGGGCTGAGCCATAACTCCCTCAATACTTAGAAAATGGAAAGCAGTTTAAAAGAGTATTAATCAAATTTGTGCCACCATAAGGTAGAGCATGTTCACTAAGAGTAAAACCAAGTTTAGTTTTGTGGAGTAAATCAGAAGGACGCTATCACTTCTTCCACTTGAGAGTTCCTCCTGCTTCATATCAACAAACTATTACTGAAATTAATAATTCATGAAACTAACAAATGATTCAGTAGCAAGACAAATACAGAGTGCTGATGTGGCACCCTCTGCCCACACATTGTTTTGTAGGGGATACTTTGAGCATAGTGTTTATAGACACTTGCCTTGCTATTCTGTTTTTTTAGACTTTCTAATTTTATGTTCTCCTTACCTCCCTCCTGCTTTCTGCTATCTTTTATACACACAGTGCTCTTGAACTCAGAAAAAAATAAAATAAAATATTTGTTATTTGGACTTTCAGATGAATTCCTTTGCAGTTGATTAGCCGAGTTTACACGGTAATTGTGGGCATCTTCCTTTAAGCATCATGTTATAAAGCCACTCTTAATTGCTTTGGGAGAAAATCATACCAAAATTAAATGTACAATTCTTATCTGTTGTAAATAGGACGTGGAATATAATTAAAGTTCTGTTAATGACTTAGAGCCATAATTTGTGGATTTTTATTTGCTGTGATGACTTGAGAATCTGTTGGATCCTGTATAGGACTGTTGATCCAAGTACTAAATAACATATTCCCATGCATTTTGAAGTTAAGTACTTTTTTCCTGCTTTGCTGTTAGATGTGCTTGTAACTGTGATTAGTGTCTACCATGACCCTCCTTTTTCTCATTTTTTTTTTTAAGTGTGAAAATTACATTTAAATTTGTGTTCTACTTAGGGGAAAAATCAGTGGCCTTTATTTAAGAGTGTGAAGTCCTCTCTTGATGAAGGTAAATGAAACCAATTCTTCGACGTTGTAATTCCTAGTTTGCCCAGAGGCCTTTTCTTAGTGACTTATTTGTTTTGTTCAGTTCAGGTGAGTTGCCAAATAGTCTTGGTGAAGTTCAGTGTTAGCATACTTGACTACTCAAGATGTGCTTTAAAGGTTTGTTACTTGGGCTGTTTCCGTTTTTTTTTTTTTTCCCCCAATACTAGGGGGTTGAACCCAGTGGCTCGCACAAACTTTGCAAGTGTTCTACCTGAGCTGTACCCCCAGTCCATTTATATTTTATTTTTTTATCTTGAGACAGGGTTTTCCTAAATTATGCAGGCTGCCTCTGGCTCCAAAATCCTGCCTCCGCCTTCTCCCCAGTCCCTGGGATTACTGGTGTGAGCCATGGAGCCACCACCCCTGGCATTGTGCTTAATATTTGTAAAGTGTGTATGAAACATTTCCACGAGTGTGTACTTTAAATGTATTGGTCATGTAACCATATTAAAATTCTGAAGTTCATTTAAGAGTTTCCTCTTTATGTCAGTCTCACTCACTTAGCCATCTTTATTTCTTACGATTTAAGAGGCAGCCTAAAATATTTACATGATATTTTATGTGATTTGTCGCAAAATGGAAAAAAACTTACATTTCTTTGTTTTGAGATTAGTATGGCTGCCTATAAAGTGATGGTTCCTACATTTAGGTGGTACAACTAGAGAGTTAAGAGGAGGGATTCTGGACAGAGACTTCCTGAGATTTTTCACCTACTGGCTGTGTGACTGAGCAAGTTAAATCTCTCTGTGCTTCAATTTCTTGATTATAAAGGTGCTAAAAGGTATCAGTCTCATAGATTGTTAGGAGGATTGAAAGAGGTAAAACTTTCAAAGTTTAGAACATTACCAGTGCTGATTGTTGTTTTCATTTTTCAAATGATTTCCCTAATTCTTGTACCAACTTGGTGGGGTGGGGATTTTTGGCCTTTGTTAGAAACAGGATATTGTCTTTTAAGACCAGTGTGATAAGGTGATTTTGTATTAATATAGAAATTGAATTCTATGTAATGTAACCTTACAGAAATTAGGTACAAAGACATATTATTTTCAGTATTGGATATACTGTGAGAAACTCCCTTGTTCGTTGGAAATAAATTTAGTTGTTTAGGAAAAACTTTTAAGTGAATTAATACTAGTTAAAAAATATGAGATACCTGTGTGAAGGAATTGGGAGGAGCTTTAAGGAAAGAGGATATTTATTTTTTGTTATTCCAAAAGTACATATTTGCACTGAGGAGTGAAATAAGACAGAGAGCAGATGGCTCAAAGTGTTGTATGTGAATTTTTATTTTTGAAAAAGCAGATATTAAGGACTGAATGTTTTAATTTAGATAAGGTGATGAACTTATTTAGCTTATTTAGCTATACTGCGGGTTTTAACCCAGGGTCTCATGCATACTTTACAGATGCTCCACTACTGAGCAGTAACCCTAGCCCATATTTTACTTTTTGTTGTGAGACAGGAGCCTGCTCAGTTACGCAGGCTGCCTCTGGCCTGGATCCTACAATCCACCTGCCTCTGCCTCCTGAGTTGCTGCAGGTGTGTGCCACCATACCTGGCCACATGAAATTCTTATTTTTAAATTTGATTTAAAAGCTTACATATATAACTTGTCAATCATATATACTTTTTAAATACGGTACTGGAGAATTGAACCTAGGACCTCACAGATAGATACTTTGCAAACACTCTACCACTGAGCCACACTCCCAGCCCCTTTTTTACTTTTATTTTGAGACGGTGTGTCACTAAATTACACAGACTGCCTCGGCTCTCGAATTTGCAATCCCCTTCCCAGGCTCCCAAGTCCTGACGAAATTGTTTTAAGAGAAATAGGCAGTTCGTTTGTTGTTGTTGTTGTTAGGTGCCATCGACTCGAGTCCAACTCATAGAGACCCTATGTACAGCAGATCGAAAGAAA
This sequence comes from Pedetes capensis, assembly GCA_007922755.1. NCBI lineage: Eukaryota > Metazoa > Chordata > Mammalia > Rodentia > Pedetidae > Pedetes > Pedetes capensis. The sequence continues at coordinate 66,492 of VMDO01011181.1, forward strand.
CACTTGCCGATTCTGTGCCAGGCAAACGATCTTATTTATGTTTAAGCCCATTGTTGCAGACACTGTGTCAATCCATCTGGTGGAGGGTTTTCCTCTTTTGCGTTGACCTGCCACTCTTCCAAACATGATGTCCTTCTCCCGGGAGTGATCTCTCCTGACTACATGTCCGAAATATGTAAGACGAAGTCTGGCCTTTCTTGCTTCCAAGGAGCACTCTGGTTGTACTTCTTCTAGGACAGATTTGTTGGTTCTTTTGGCAGTATAATGGTATATTCAATAGATGTCTCCAGCACCACAATTCAAAAGCATCAATTCTTTTTCTGTCTCTCTTGTTCAATGTCCAGCTTTCACAACCATATGATGCCACTGAAAATACCATGGCATGAGTCAGACGCACCTTCGTCTTCAATGTGACATCTTTGCTTTCTAATACTCTAAAGAGATCTTTTGCCACAGCTTTTCCTAGAGCAATGTGTCTTTTGATTTCCTGACTGCTGCTTCCATGGGTGTTGATCATAGAGCCAAGCAAAGCAAAATCTTGGACAACCTCAGTCTTTTCTCTATTTATTGTGAAATTGCATGCTGACCCAGTTGTAAGGATTTTTGTTTGTTGATGTTTAGTCGTAACCCATATTGAAGGCTATGATCTTTGATCTTCATCAGTAAATGTTTTAAATCCTCTTCACTTTCAGCAAGCAGAGTTGTGTCATCTGCATAACCCAGGTTGTTAATGAGTCTTCCTCCAATCTTGATGCCATGTTCTTCCTCATAAAATCCAGCTTCTTGGATTACTTGCTCCGCGTATAAATTGAAGAGATAGGGTGAAAGTATACAGCCCTGACGCACAGCTTTCTCAACTTTAAACCACTCAGTGTTTCCTTGTTCTATTCGAACAACTGTCTCCTGGTTCATGTACAGATTTTTCATGAACACAATTAGGTGTTCTGGTATTCCCATTTTCTGAAGTATTATCCATAATTTGTTATGATCCACACAGTCAAATGCCTTTGCATAGTCAATAAAACATAGATAGACATCTTTCTGATATTCTCTGCTTTCGGCTAATGTCCACCTGACATCAGCAATGATGTCCCTGGTTCCCCGCCCTCTTCTGAATCCCTCTTGATTTTCCGGAGATTCCCTATCTATATACTGTTGCAGTTGTTTCTGAATGATCTTTAGTAGCATTTTGCTGGTGTGCGATATTAATGATATTGTCTGATAGTTTGGACATTCAGTTGGGTCCCCTTTTTTGGAAATAGACACAAATATGGATCTCTTCCAGTCATTTGGCCAAGTAGCTGTTTTCTAAATGTGTTGGCATAAACATGTTAACACCTCCAGTGCTGCATCTGTTTGTCGAAACATCTCTATTGGTATCCCATCAATTCCGGGAGCCTTTTGTTTCGCCAGTTCTTTCAAGGCAGCTTCCATTTCGTCCTTCAACACCATTGGTTCCTCTTTGTATGCAACCTCTTGGAATGGTTGGTCATCTACCAATTCTTTCTTGTATAATGACTCTGTATTCTTCCCATCTTCTTTTGATGTTTCCTGCATCATTTAATATTTTCCCTGTAGAATCTTTCACTACTGCCACTCGAGGCTTGAATTTTTTCTTCACTTCCTTAAGCTT
>VMDO01011182.1:0-24834 GCA_007922755.1 Pedetes capensis
TTTTTTTTTTCTTTGCATGGATTCTTCCTTAAGTGTATGCTTATATTCTGGAATACAGAGTATGACATGGGGAATTAAGGAATGAAAAGGTTTTGGGAAAATCTACCCTAGAACATAAAAAAATGAAAGCTTTCTGCTAATCGAGAAAGAGTCTGGAAATGGAGGTCATTAGTAGTTCCACTGAACTTTTCTAGGCTTTTGCAAATATGGAAATCCTTATTTATTTTTGTTTGTGGTCATCTCTCTGCTTCCCTTCTTAGTCTGCAATGGCATAGTGGATAAGGGCTTTCAAGTCAAACAAATTGGCTACCTACCAACTATCATATAGCTAAAAGTTGCTTATCTTCTTTGCATTTCACATTTTTTTATTCTGTAAAAGGGGATATTTCAATGACTATGTGATATAATGTTCTAATTATACACAACAGAAGCTCATAACTGTGTGTACTTGGAATGCCTTGGGTGGTAGTAGACAATAAATATTTCTTTCCTTCCATCCACAAGAAGTATACCTTGTGTGTGTCTGTGTCCTTGTTTGTGTGTTTGTATATCTGTTTAGAAGCCGAAAGGAGAACTGGAATGACAGTCTGTGTTGTGACTCCCAACTCAGAGAACAAACCCAGCAAAGGCAGATTATAGCAGCTCAGAAAAGGCAAAGAAAGTTTATAGTGTGAACCCCAGATCAACTGCAACATAAATGGACCCTGAAAGCTAAGCTTGACTAAGAACTGGTACATACCACCTTGTCCATTTCCAACCTTTTATTCTGTCCTTTTCCTACTGCTACAGGATTCAATCACCAACTATTTTCTGTTCCTAAAGCAAAATACTTTAGGATGGGTACGTCCAAAAAAAAAAAAAAAAAGGTTTAACTCACAGTCTTGGAAGCTGAAAGTCCAACATTAGGAGGCCTCATAGGTTTGGCCTCTGATGAGGGTCTCATGGCAAATGGCATCACAATTGTAAGAGGTATGTGCAAAATGTCATATGTGAGATAGGAAGCCAAGAGATATTACGGAGTCAGGCTTACTCTTTTTATACCAATACATTCTTGCAAGAATTAACTCCATGAGACAGGCATTAATCTCTTCCAAGGGCAGGGCCCCCAGTGACCCAATTATCTTGCACTAAGTCACAGTTCCTAAAGATTCCCTACCTCAGCATGGCCACAGTGAAAACAAAGCTTCCAGTACCTTTAAAGGACAGCCCATATCTAAACTACAGTAACTGCCAACACCTCTAATCCCTTTATAATCACAATATCAAGACTTAGCAAATAACAGGAGGAGGGGCAAGACAGAATAGTCTGTAAGTATTCATTTGCATATAAAGTACATCATCAATATGAAAACAGTCAACAAGTTTCAGGCCCATAATAGAGTTCTAATTTTCAGGAGTCTTAATGTGATTTTATTTCAATCATATTTTCCCCACAACTACTATAAGACTCTATATATCCTCAGAAATTATTGAATAAAGAAAGATTTTCATTAACACACAGAAAGTGAAATGTTTTCATTGTCAAGAAACAAGAGTCTATTGCCTTTAATTCTTGCAGACATAAAGAAAAGACTTCATCTTGAAGTTTTTTTCCAGAAAGAGCCACACTTTGGACAAGACAGAGAATACAAAGTACTCAGAGCAGAAAAAGGAAAAAGCTGAGTCAGGCTTTGTTTCTGCTCAATAGAATATGGTTCAAAACAGCTTCTGTTTTAGAAAACCTTGTGCTTAAACCTTTTCATATCTGGTTTATGATCTTAGCTCCCTTCAGTACAACATAGGTCTATTCAAGGATACTCAAAAGGAGAGAGCTATATGCTCAAATAATCATCTTGTTGTTAACACACGTTTTCCTATAAGCATTTTACTTTATTTCCTGCTATACTTTTAATAAGAAATATGTCAATAGAAGAGCACTGGTTCAGTGAGGGACTAACTCATTTCAGGAATGTCAGATCTTTGTTTAAAGAATTGATGATACCAAGAACTTAACAATTATGTTAGGTCCCCATTGGCAAACTTCTCCCCACTCAAACTTCTTCCAGATACTAAGGAAGAAATTTGTTGTTGAATATATACACTCACAAGTACAGTGTATGATGTGAACTGGCAAGGAAATAACATTTTACATGACTTTAATAGGTAGACAAATTATGTGATGCAGGCATCTACCAAAACAATGAGAAGTTAGAAAATAAGAAAATAAAGAATGACAATTAACAACTACATGTCTTGGATACTCAAGAGTCTTATTGCCATTTTAAGCATTAATAACATTAGAAGAATAAAAAGTATTAACATAAAATTTGGAAGTTCAATTAGATAAGATTTTTATATTTTTATAGAGCTGGATAACTTTTAAATAAAGAATGTGTAACTTAAATTTTGGTTGTACTTTCTCTGAAAATGTTGAATGTTAAATGAAACAAAAACAAATTGAAATGAAAGAAGTGACATTAAAATTTCAAACACTAAATTAATACAAGTTTGCATAATTAAGTACTCATATAATATTTGTATGTTTATAGTATTCATAGTTCTTAAGTTTTTATAGTTTAAGATTGCACTAAGATTTTTGGGGCATCCTTACTTGTTCTAAAAGAAATTCATGGAGTACCTCAACATGCCATATGGTGTTATGTGCTGTGACCTAAAAATGAAAAGGAATTGGCCTTGCTTTTGAAGGGAAAGAACTTACACAAGATTATTACAATACAGCATGATAAATACTGTGTTTATATAGGATAGAATTTCATCACAGAAGTATAGGGTCTATTTTGTGAAACATATGAAATTAAGTCTTTTGATAGAATTTTGCTTTGGATTGAATAAATGTTAAGTGCCTTGGAGTTGGTGTCCGACTCATAGCCCCTATCTGTAACAGGCAAAAACATTATTGTCAGTGCTTCTCTGCTATTCATAGGGTTTTCAATGGCTTTAATGGCAGATTGATTTTTTTGGAGTGGGTTGCCCGGTCCTTCTCCCAAGCCTACAGTACCTGGTGTTCCCAGGCAGTCTCCCATCCAAGTACTAACCAGGCCCGAATCTGCTTAGCTTTCAAGATCTGACGAATTGGACTCCACAATGCTACAGCTGCAGGCAAGGAAATCTATAATGGATTGTATATACGGAGATAGCTTAGATATCTGCTTATTGTAACAATTCACATAAAATGATCTTTAGAAGCAATGTGGAATTTACGAAGACACATGCACTCACCCAATTATTTAATAGGAGGATTGTCTGTTTGGAGTTTAATTATTATTTTAGTGAGCTAGTAAAGGAAGAAACATACAAACCACTAGCTTAACACAAGATCGCTGACATGATTTTAAGGGCATAATTTTGACCTGTCATTAACTCTGAGCTCTGGTGATCATTTACTTCAAGATATTAAAATCAACTCAACATATAATGCACATTTTAAAAATTATTGTGTATAATAGATTTCACAAGGGGAAAATGTTGGCAAATATTTTATAGACACTAAAAAGTCTTGATAGTTGGACAAATGCTAGTGTGCATCAATTTCCTTCTCAACTTTATAAAATTAGGGCTTTAAATTGTCTAAGAATACTTACCATATTGTACATTTGAAATGGGATAGGAAATGCCACTTCTGATAGCAGTTTAATTTTAAATTTGGTAAGACTTATGCTATTATGAAGGTAACAAACTTGCTCCAAAAGATGCCAGCAGAAGGAATAAAAGACTAGATGACAATTTTAATATCAAGCCTCATTTCAAGGTATTTGATGTTCACCAGAGAACTATGGTATTAAGACAGTGTCTGTGTAAAATGGAAACACCTGGTGGATATGTTGACTAGTCAAACTGAATATTACATGGCCTAAAAGGACAGAGGGCTAAGTATTAGCTCAGTTGGTAGAGAGCTGCTCTGTGCTCCCTGAGACCCCTGAGTTCAATCCACAGCACTGCAAAAATGGGAGAATGATATGGCAATCCTCTCCCATAGCAATCCTGTGGCAGTCCACTCCCCAAACAATTCTGAAACAACCAGTCACTGAAGACCCTCTATGAATTAGACCCTCCACAGCACCTAACAATAACAAAAGGACAGAGGGGTAGCCATGATTTTAGTTCTTGGATTCTCAGCTAGAGTCAGGAGGAACATGGAGATTTGCGCGTCACCTCCTTAAACATGCCTCATGTCATCATTCTGCTCATCCTTTATCTCAATATCTCAATTCCACCTCTATGAAAAAAATGCAAAGTAATTAGCTTGGTGCTGTAGGAGCACGAATCTGCATGTAGAAGTAGCATTAGGGAAGGCTCTTGGGATCCATATCTATAGAAAGGAAAGGAAGTAAGAAAGAGGGAGCTGCACTACAGCCTCAAGGGAAGTCTCAGTGGACCTTGTGAGGAACTCTGAAGGAGGGTTGACTGTCTAGAGAAATCCTGAGTGAGTGGTGGCAAAAGGTCAAGCCTTTCTTTATGTTCCCACTTCAATCAAGTATTGGATATGGACCGACCACCTAAGCAGGACTGCATAATTTGGGGCAAGATGACTCCCTTTAACAGAGGTAATTTCCAAAGAGGACTGACAGCAAGGACTCTTTACCTGCTTCACTTCCAGCAGCTGGGAGAATGAGTCTATTATTCCAAAAGGTGAAACTGAGTTACTCATTACAATGTCTTCTTACCCAAAAAGCAAGGGTACACTGGCCATCAAAGGGCCTTTTTGTTGTTGATGGCTTAATCTCCAATTATTCCTCTTTAGAAGTTTTACTGTCCAACTAGAAAGAATTATCCCCATTTATTAAAACTAGATTGTTGCAGTATCCATGTTTATTATGGCACTATTCACAACAGCGAAGTTATGGAATCAGCCTAGATATCCATCAACTGTGAATGGATAAAGAAAATGTAGTATACATACATAATGGAGTTCTATTCTTCCATAAAGAAGAATAAAATTATGTCATTTGCAGGAAATAATGAAACTTATCATCTTATATGCTAATTAGAAATAAAAACAAACAAACAAACAAAAAACCAAATAGAAGCCTAGGTGTGGACTGGTGGTATAGCTCAGTGGTAGAGCACTTGCCTGGAATATGTAAGGCCATGGGTTTGATTTCTATAACTGCAAGGAAAACATAAAAGAAAGGAAAAAAAAAAAGCAAAAAACTAGGTATGTAGATCTATGCAATGATTCTCTGGGGATCTCGTTGACCTGACTTAAGTCATGTGCTCATCTGTGACCCAATCACAGTTGTCAAGAGGGAGTGTATTGCTCTCATTGACCAGGCTCAGGTAACATTCCCAGTAGAAAAGAGAGTTGTGTTCTAAGAGTAAGGTCGGTGTACACAGGGCAGCCAAAAAGCAATGCATGCCCACCAGAGATTATTATACACAGCTTTCCTCTTTTGTCTTTTCTGAAACCCTTTCCCTCTCTGAAGTGTTGTTTGTATTCCTCCTAAGCTCTGGCACATGGCATACACATAAAGCACATCTGCTCAGACTCTGCTTAGACTTGCGGACATACAGACCTTCAAAGGGTCATGGCCAAGGTACACAGGAAACCCACCCAGGAGCTGCATTCAAACTGCAATTGTGCTGCTGAGGCTGGGACCTCTGAGCTCCCAGGCAGTTCTGGAGTGGAACAATGACCGGCTGTCGGCAGCTGTGCAGACAACTGGAGACTGGGAAAGCGGGTAGAGGGAGCGGAGGCAAGGCAGGTGGTGGCTTTTATCTCCTCCACGCCTGGCAGAGCCCATTACTGACTGGCTCAATATGACAGAGCTAACTCTGCTTTCCTATTCAGAAGGGAAAAGAATAATCAACGGAGTAAAGAGACTTCAGCACTGGCTGTAACAAATTTAAAAGGTTTATTTCTTCCTACCAGTTCCAAACACTATTAGAATTACTTGGCTGTTGACATAGGGGATCTCTGACTTTGCTGAGCACTCTATTTTGTTCATGCTTGGACCCCCAAATTACGTCCAAGGTGTTTCCTTTGTTCTAGGTAATTTACTTGAATGAGCTGTTTAGTGGAGCTTGGGGCCTAGAAGTTCATTTACTCACAGATGCCCCTTAAATTAAAACAAACAGCCATAGTGTAAACTATTGTTCTTCAGTTCAGAGAAAGGGAGAGATCTGGCTGATGAAAGATAGGACTTCAGTGGTCTTACTTTTCCATTAATATTATAGTGTCAAATTTTCATTATTCATAATGGTTTATCAAAGATGGTGCCTTCCTTGTTCAGTTCCCACCTCCCAATTAAGAATTAATGACACAATATTTTGAAATTCAATCAAGTAATTATGGATCTGAGCAGGTCATTTGGCAGGCAAGTAAGAAAAATCCAATGCATACTGACTTAAATAATGAAAGAAACTTACTATCTCATATGATGGAGCTATCCAGGGGTGAGAAGGGCTAGAAGTGATAACTGCAAAGCCCTATTTCTTCCCATCTCCTTTCTTTGCCTCTGCTTTATCTATTTTATGCCATTGCTAATGTTCTGTGGCTCATAATATGAGTGTCAACAACACATAGGTCTCTGTACTTCTTTATTTATAACCAGAGGTAAAGGCCACAGTTTGGAAAGGGCATAAAAAGCCCCAAGGATCCATTATTAAAAAATATATGACCAATACTAAGGCAAACACTATATCCAACCATTGGGAAATCCTGATTAGCTTATACATAAAGTCCTCATCTGCAGCTGAGGATAGTCCATTCAATACCAACCACATAGCTGAAAATGGAATGAAGGGTTTCCAAAGGAAATTTGGGGTGATGTTACCACGAGGGAAGTTTCTTCCATGAAAGAGTGAGTCATGAGAGAATCCATGACCCAAGTACAGATTCCATGATTAACAAGGTCTGCCTCCCTCTGGGCCACCATAGCTGTACATTTCCCAAGTACTTTGATAAGACCCTGCCAAGGAAAAAAGGCAAAAAGAACTCGAGGACACCAAGAGCACCTTGTTCAATTCCCATCCCCTAGGCTTACACATGTGTGAACATACAGCACACTCCAACTGGATAATAAAGACAGGATTTAGCTAATAATATAGAGTCATTGTAGTCTAAAAATACCAATTAAAAGGCATGGATGCCATTTAGTAAAAGAGATTTTTCTCTCCCCACTCTTCCTTCTGAAAACCTCTCTCCCCCCTCTCTCTTTCCCTCTCTCCATCTCTTCCTCCCACCACAGAGGAAATCTGTTGTAAGGACTTCACTGACTGGCACCACTATTGACCCCAAATGACATATGGTCTCAGATCAGAAAATGGTGTCAACTCAAAGGTGGCAGAAGAATCAGGAGGTCTAGGGACAAGCCACACACACTGCTTTGTCAACCCTCATGAGGGAGAACAGGTGAAAGGGCCTGGCTTCAACATTAATCCATTTTGGATCTGTCTGCCGTGCAAGGAACTACCTGTCACTCACATCAAACAGCACTGCTTCTTTCTAGCTTTATGGCAGATAGTTTTAGTCCTCAGCAAGCTTTGAGGCTCCTACTTGAAAATAAGTGAATTGAAGCCACATTCAGTCAGAGACTGAGGAGGAAACACGTGAGAGAGACACATCCACAATGGATATTTACAATGCATTGTGCTGCCAGGTATGAATGTCTTCTTGAGTGCTCCTGATATAAGAAGGCATGGGCAGATACAATGCCAGATTCACTGATGCCTAATTTAAGAACTGAACAATGTACGCTAATTAATTTGCTTGTTGTTGCTAGGTGCTGTCAAGTAGCAACCCTTTGTACAACAGAACAAAACATTCCCTGACACTGTACCTTGCCTGGCACTATGTCAGAGCTTCTTGGCTATTCATAGGGTTCTTAATGGCTGGTTGTTTCCAGAGTGGGCTGCCAGGTCCTGCTTCCATTTTTGCAGTGCTGTAGATCACATCCAGGACCTCAGGGAGCGCACAGCAAGTACTCTACCAACTGAGCTAAACCCAGCCCACAATTAACTTGCTAGTTTATTACTATTGATGTATTTTTCTTTATGTGTGTTCCTAAAGTAAAAATATGAAAAAATAAAGCAGTAGATATTAATGGATATTTCACAGGCTAACAGGAGCACACATGATTTAAGAAATGCAAAAACAATTGCTTGTAATTCCACTACGTGGGAAGCAAAGACAGGAGAACTGCAAATTCAAGGTCAGCCTGGACTACATAGGGAGACCTTATTTCAAAATAACAAAACAACAAACACAAATACCAAAATAGGGGTAGGAGATATAACTCAGTTATATAATGCGTGCTTAGTATTCATGAACCCTGGTTTCAATCCCCACCAGAAAAAGGAAAACATCTAAAAAAAATTTCTGTCCTCTAATCCTATGTAGGCAAAAGTAGACTCTAATCACTGTTCAAGTTGTTTCATCCAGCTGCATTTATCTTCAACCATAAAATTAAATGACCTGAACTGCATAGTTCTGTACATTTGTTTGAGGAGCTCCTGCTAGGGGTATGGTGTTCATGAGACTATAATTCACTTTTCAAGTAAAGAAAAACGTAAAACTATTCCAGTGCTTTCTACTGCTGTGTGTCACTGCTGTAGCAGAAGAGATAAAGATGGCTTTGCAGACATTATAAGGACAATGTTAGAATGTTGTGTGACTTCTAAATAGTGGATGGTGCTTTATAATTTTTGGCTAGTCTGGATTTTCTCTAGTGAGGTCCTACTTAAGCTAGTGAAGATATAGGTGCCACTTTTTATTTAGTTTTACAAGGAATTCAAAGCTTACACTTGGGAAAAAAATGTTTTTCTTCTTTGAACTTTTGCTTTTGCCATTTCTGACTTTTTGACATGCCCCTTAACGGTATGGCGAATTTCTATAGGAGAATAAGTTGCTTTAAAATTAATAAATATTTGAACTCTCCAATCTTGGTGTAAAAGCATCAAATGAGCTATTTTTATGAAGTAGTAGTTAAAACAACAAAGGTAGCATAAGCTTGCCAATAACATTAGAACTAGACACTTTATGTATTGATGAAAGAGAAGAGAATAAAAACAATTTCTTCTAAGTTGAAATTTGGTTGGAAGTCAGGATGTAATTTTTAGAATAAGATAAATTGTGGAAACAATCCACAACTAAGCTGAAATACTTTATTAAGTGTAAGAAAAATAGGGAAGCAAAGAGATCTCTGAGACTCTAAGGGTGGAAAAAAAACCTATTGGGAAAAATTAAAGTGTGAATGAGTTTTGGTTTTTTTTTTTTTTTTTTTATTTATCTTTCATCTCAAGAGCAAAATGTCTTAAAGTCAGTAAAAAATGTGGCTCGATTATAATAAAAGCCCAAGAGAGATATTTAATTTCATGCTATAGTTTTGTTCAGGACAAAAAGTGCCCCCAGTAGAAATTCTGATAATAATGGATCTTTCTTACCATCAGAACTCTCTCATCTGATTCCAGAATGGCAAGTGTGAGAAGACACACACCTGCGGTGATGACTGCTTTCCTTCCCTTGTCTCCTCATTAGTGTGAAAAGGTGACCCATGAGGCCAAAAGGCACCTTAAGAGCTTCTATAATGCCACAGAAATTTTTAGGATGGTTTGATAAATCTGATATAATGTCATGATGACAGATTTTGCCAAGAACCCTGTATATTTTAGGCTTCTTTGGGGAAGGATCAACTTAAGGGAAACATTTTTAAGCTTTCTTGGTAAAATGTCTGGAGACCTAAGATCAGCCTGACTTAGGGAGTCTCTGGTGACCAGAGTTGACAGCCATAAAAAATAGATCAGGATCCAATGAGGCAGGTAGAACTGCTGGCTTTTTCCTGAGGAAACACTCTCCTTTTGGGGCTGGAGCTATGCAACCAGCATGTGCAGCAAGGATCCAACTGCCTCAGATACAATCATTGTTTCATCAAAGTCCAACTGACGGAACTCCACAGATTCTCCTGTTTCCCAGAGTGGAGACAGTCAATTACACCTAACTTCTACATTTACTGGACAAATTTGACTTTCACTCCTCATATATCCAATTCGTCTTCTACCAAACAAAAATGAAAAAAGGGGAAAAAATATCTCCAACCATGATGAAAGCTTATAAACTTTTTTAAAGTAAAAGGGCTATGACACATACAACTTAACAAGTTATAATGAACATGATTTATGAAAAATGCAAATGAGCAAGGGGTTGTGATGTAACTCAGTACTAGAGAATATGCTTAGAATGTACAAGGCCCTGAGTTCAATCCCCAGACCCAAAATGAATAAACATATAAGCTGGTTTCAGCCATATCATACTTGTTGTTAGGTGCTATTGTGATACTATCCACTTTAATTACATTTTACTAAGTAAGCTATTTACATGCCTGTGGTTGATGTCTACTCTTCACACTATATTAGGAGGAAGCATCAAAAAAACCTTTAGCACGTAAATTTTTTGTCTAATATGTGTGTACATCCATCCACCTCACTAGAGTTACCTTTCTCAAGAACACACACTAGCTAGAGGAGTCCAAGGAGTAGAGTAGACGGAAGCAAGCACCATTTCCCATTTTCTCAGCAGCCTGGAGCCAAAGCAGCCAGAAAACAGCTTCTTAATAAGGTGGGCAACAGAGACCTTGCACTGAAGTTGAGATTGAACAGAGACAGGGAGAGACCCAGAGACACTGGTTATTAGACAGAGGTTGAGAAACAGCACATTTGTGCTAAGCACTCAGCAGCCCAACAACGTGGCATAGGAGGAAAACAACAGAGAACCCAGCAGAAAGGCAGTCCTCCATAAGCTGATCTAGAGACAGTATAGTGTGCTAGTGCTTGAGAACTGCTCTTTGCCTCTCAGTGTAAAAGTGTGGGGCTGTACATGGAGCCATCCTGAGACACCCAACTTATGGTATTTTGGTATAACAGCTATAGGAAACTAATATACACTCAAAAAATTTTATTCCTTTATACAAAGTAAAGATTAAATAATTTAATGGTAACTAAAATACTTGTTTGTATGTCTAGCTTATTTCATTTACCACAATGTCCTCCAGGTTCATCCATACTGCTGCAAATGGAAAGATTTCTTTCTTTTTTAAGGTTGAATAATAATTCATTTTATGGCCGGGCATGGTGGTGCATGCCTGTAATCCCAGCAGCTTGGGAGGCAGAGGCAGGAGTATTGCAAGTTCGAGACTAGGGGCAGTCTGTGTAACTTAGGGAGACCCTGTCTCAAAAAGTGAAAAAATGGGCTGGGGCTGCAGCTTAGTGGTCCAGCACTTGCAGAGCATGCAAAGAGTGAGGCCCTGGGTTCAACCCCCAGTACCGAAAAAACAAAAAATTCATTTTATGATGTTGTTAGGTGCCAAGTTGGGTCCAACTCATAGTGACCCTATGTACAATCATTTTATGTATATACCACATTATTTGTGTGTTTTTAATGAGTGGAGGAAGGGGTCTATAGCTATCTCATCATCCAATCTCATCAGATCTTGAAAGCTAAGCAGGTTTAGGCCTGGTTAGTACTTGGATGGGAGACTACCTGGTAATACCAGGTGCTATAGGTTTGGGAGAAGGACCCAGCAGCTCATTCCTGTAACATTCAGCCATTGGAAACCCTATGAATAGCAGAGAAGCACTGACAATAGTCTGTGCATGGCACAGTCAGGTAGTGTTTCATCTGTTGTAACTAGGGTCTCAATGAGTTGGATCTGACTAGGCAGCACCTAACAACAATAACAAGAAGTGGAGACCACTTTTGTAAAGAACCTAATACACACCCAGAATACAACAGACACTTCAATAATGCAACTATTATATTTAAAGAAATAGAAATTTCAGGCTAGAGATGATATATAAGGTCTCTGCATTACAAAAGGTTATGTAATTATGATTCCAAATAATTTATTCTAATCAAGACATAAGAGGCAAAAAATCAAGTTCTTGAAATTAACTATTATTCAGAAAAGGTCAATGTAGCTAGGCGCAGTGGCGCATGCCTGTAATCCCAGCAGCTTGGGAGGCAGAGGCAAGGGGATCGCAAGTTTGAGACCAGAGGCAGTCTGTGTAACTTAGTGAGACCCTGTCTCAAAAAGTTTTAAAAAAATGGGCTGGGGGCACAGCTCAGTGGTCTAGCACTTGCAGAGCATGCAAGCACGAGGCTCTGGGTTCAACCCCCAGTACCACAAAAAAATAAAAAATAAAAAACAGAAAAGGTCAATGTTATGAAATTATCAACTGAAAAACTAAAGCTCAGCCAGGTGCTGTGGAACATACTTATAATCACAGCAACTTGAGAGGCTGAAGCAGGAGGATCTTAAGTTTGAGGCCAAAGGCAGCCTGTGTAACTTAGTGAGACCTTGTCTCAAAATAAAAAAAAAAAGAGTGAAGGTAAGAGTCAGTGGTAGAACGTTTGCCTGAGACACTGGGTTCAACCTCTAGCACTGAAGAAAGAAAAAAGAAAGAAAGAAAGAAAGAGAGAGAGAGAGAGAACAAAAGGAAGAAAAGACTGAAGCTCAAAATAATTCAACAAGGAGCCAGTCAATCTCAAAACAAACTTGAGGGAATAAAAGCTTGATGAAGCAGCTTGACTGAGGCAAAGAAAATTTCTAAGACTGTGAAAGGGCTAGGAAAGCTCTATAGTCTGAGAACCACAATAGGAGAGGGTCTATGAGTAAATTCTGGCCAAATCTGGGTAAATAGCTAAAGATAGAGAAATTACACCGTAGAGAATAAAGGAGATAAATTTCCACTATTGCATCAATGCAAGCTATAGGCTCTGTCAGTACAGCTTTAATGCTAACCAAAGTTTACTCTTTGAAAATTAAAATGTATGGTATGTGCAACAGCTCTCTAACAAGAATTTTTGATTAAATATAACATACCATTCCTTGGTTGTGTGAGATAAGGTGGCATTTACTGTTCTTGCATTCATGAACTCCCACTTGAACAAGTCTGTACACAGACACTTGGAAGTTCCCATGAAACAAACAGATGCCTTGGGCTTGTGCAGGTGAATTTAATCATTATCAAATTATTACAATGATGAAAGACATGCTAAAAATTATGTTCTTTAAAGCCAACTATAGTTAGCGGAAATTCCAGTCTCTTCTATTCTGTTAATAACACTTGCTATAAAATATTGAAGGGTTTATTTTTGACAGAAGCTTTTTTGACAGTCATTTTTATGTTTAAAGGTGGTAATTTTATTTAACAAAACAGCCAGAAGGTCTTTGGAGCTTCTTATCTCATTAGTGCAACCAATACATCATTACATCATTTATATAATTAGATTTTCTTAATCACAAATGAATACATTGTTCTTCCACCTAGAAAGACCAAATAACATTCAAAGAACAATCCTTAACTTCTTCCTTACTCCTCACATTATAACTTTGGGAAAAAAAACTGCCTGAAGGGAATTTATGATGGTATATAGAAATCAAAAAATCTTTCCTGCAAGTCTACAAAGTATTATACATTGCAGTGAATGCTTATAAGAATGTTCACAGAATTTGAGTGTTGAGATGTTTAATGCCTATGTTGGTGAATAAATTACAGTTTGAATTAGTAATTCATTTGGCATTGGCTTTCCCACAGCTAGTAGTTTCCACTTTTATCACAACCAAATAATTCTAGAATTAAAGACAGTTTATTCACTTAAGTGACTTTTTGTCACTGCATCATACTTTGCAAGTAGGAAAAAATAGTAGCTATTGCTGTTATTTAATCTGAAGCAAAAGTAAGATTGTCTTTAATGGCAAAAGAAATAAAATAATATGTGGATGAATGTATGTGTGTAGATACATAGCTGCCTGAGAGTACACCTATTTAAAATAAATAACCCTGCTCATTAGTGTAATGAAGAATACTGTATGCTTAAAGAGGGTGTTGAAATGTTTAGTTAATAAGAGTCCCTCAGCCAGTCTCTTACTTCTATGACATTTCTTCCTTTAAAAGTTGACTGTGAGGTGCTTTTATAATTTTTTTCTGTTCCTTGTGACTGGTTAAATAACAGTTCTATAACCAGATAGCTGAGACATATTTTTACAGTATAAAGAGGAGCTGATTATTTCTCGATTATTACTTGTAGCCTTAAGAAAAATCACAGGCTCTATCTTCTGAAATTCTACCATACCTAATTGTATCTATTACTAGTAGATTCTAATGATTTGATTAGCAACAAACCCAAAGATTTGCTTATCCCCCAGTAAGGAGTTGCCTGACAAAGCAATATATTTTGGCTCATCTTTGTATCCCTAGAAACTCACACAGGTTAGGGAGATTAGAAGGCACTCAATAATTGCTATTGTATGAATGGGAAAAGGGATGAATGCATGTAGTATTTTGTTGTTGTTGTTGTTGTTGTTGTTGTTGTAAGGTGCCATCAAGTCCTGTCCAACTCATAATAACACTCAGGATTTTCAATGGCTAATTGTTTTGGGATTGCTTCAGGAGTGGATTGCCATATCTTTCTCCTGTTTTTGTGGTGCTGGGGATTGGCTCTGAGTCCTCAGAGAGAATGGAGCAGCACTCTACCAACTGCGGCTCAGTCCCATGTAGTACTTAGTGTTTCATATTTATTTTTATTTAAATCTTGAGTGTTATTTTCTCTGACAACAGGGGAAAGCTAAATTCCCAGGTCCATGCGATCAACAGCCTTTACACACATCTAGTTTTGCCCATGGTGTTAGCAAAACAGCACATGTATAATACTTGTTGATAGAATTAATTATGAAATTGAAATATCTGTTTTCTTTTTGAGAAGGAGATATCTCACGTGTCTCTTGTAAAAATAAACAATAGTGGGCCTTAATTCTTGCTAATTTACAGTTAGCTAAAATAAAGCAGAGCCCGTCCAGTTTAAGAGGGTCTAGTTTAAGACTATTTCCCATTGTCTTCAGGGCACTGAGGCAAATCACCAGCTTCCATTTATCAGGGCACTTTCTTCTGTGCATTTCTCACATCATGACCATTTGCTCATTTAGGGTGTCTCCTTGTTCCCTCAAGGGTCTGAGCTGTACTTGTATTAAACCTAGCTTTTGTCCCATCCTCTGTCTAATAGGCTAAGTGTATCAGTATTGAACAAGTGCTGGAGGATAATGAAATAGTCATTGATGATAACAATATGAAACCCAATCAGCAAGATAACATGTTTGAGACACTGCCGTCATTCCTCAAAAACAAATAAAACAAGACCAAAACAAAAAGCAAACCCCAAAACAATCCACTAGAAAACTTATAGTTTAGTTTCTTTAGCTTTTGTTTTCAAATCAGTCGAACTAAACTAGGGAAAGCATAATGCATTGCACTGCGAGCCACTGGAAAAACAATGAGAGTATAAATGCAACAGTTAAACACTTGGAGTTTAGGCCTGGCATTTGACCACTTTGCCCAGGACATTTCAGAGGAAATCTGAACAAACATTGTCTCTTACCCAGAAGTAAACAACAGATAGGACAGAGAGCAATGCTGGGATGCTCTCCTCATCCTTCAGACAGTGGCTCTCAAAAGGAAGGAGAAAATTGACAGGCTGGATAGTCAGTCCCTGAGTAATTTAGTGCTGTGTGGACCGCCCTTGCACAAAAGCACTTTCAGAGGTGATCTAGTAGTTTATCAAATGAACATTTATTCACTGACAACCGTAGGACTAGAAGTGTTCTGAGTCCTTCCCTTTCCCAAACTGCCATTTTCAACTGCTGTTGAGACCTTTTACCTGTCACCAATCTATCCTGCACTGTCCAGAACTGCACTAGTAGTCTTTAGATCACAGGTGCAAAAGATTTTGTGATCAACAGGACTTAATCAACTTTTCATGTCCTCTCACCCTACAACAATTTTTGCTATCATCAGATGAAGGGAAAATCATAGTATAGTATAGTGCAAGCAAGGCATAGGATTGTTTTAGAGTATACAAATTTATAGTCAAAATATAGCTAAATCAAAATATTTTTATGAATTATCTTTTTTAAACAGTGCTTAAGACTGAACTGAGAGTCCCATCCATGTTACATGGGATTCTACATAGGATTTCAATGGCTAATTGTTTTGCACTACCACAGAGCTACACTCCAGCTCCATCTTCTCTGAAATTATTCAAGTATTACAAGCTTAAAAAAAAAAAGCATAAAGGGCAATCAGTGCATATAAAATTACATGTCTAATTATGTCAAATTTTAATATTTTGCCATATTTGCTTCAGAAATTTTCATTGAAGTATAACGCCTATACAATAAACTGGACCACCTTTTTTTGTGTGTGGCAGTACTAGGGAGTTGAACTCAGGGACTCATGCATGCTAGGCAAGCACTCTACCACTGAGTTGTACTCTAATTCCCTTTTTAATTTTTTAAATTTTGAGACAAGGTCTTGCAAAGTTCTGCAGGCTGCCTCTGGCCTCAAATTTGAAATTCCCGGGCCTCTCAAAAGTCATTGGGACTACAGGTGTGAGCCCCTGCCCCCAGCTTCAACCACTATTGAGCACTTGCATGTATCTACCTCTGAGATGAAGTTATATAATATCATCAGAACTACAGAAGCTTTGTGTGTACCCAGTTCTAATAGATTTTGCAATTTAGTAGTACAAGTATATCAACTTTGCTCTTTATAATTTCTCCTTTTAGAATCACTTGCTAACTTATACATACACTCACGCATAGTTGAAATTTCTATTGCACTGAATCTAAATACCAGCTTGTTGAATTTCTCTACCAAGAGTTTGTTTTCTAATCCATCAGTTTCTTCTCTTATCTTTATTATTACCTTTCTTATGTTGTTGTTGTTAGGTGCCATCGAATTGGTGTCTGACTTGTTGTTGTTGTTAGGTGCCATCAAGTTGGCATCCACTCATACCGACCCTGCGTACAATAGGCAAAACACTATTGGCAGTGCTTCTCTGCTGGGCTGGGATTTAGCTCAGTTGGTAGAGCATAGCTCTGCAATCTCTGAGGTCCGGGGTTTGATTCCCAGCACCGCAAAAATGGGAGAAGGATATGGGTCACTATGAGTAGAACACAACTGGACAGCACCAAACAACAACATCTCTGCTGTTCATAGGGTTTTCAATGTCGGATTGATTTTTGGGAGTGGATTGCCGGTCCTTCTCCCAAGCCTACAGCACCTAGTGTTCCCAGGTAGTAGGGCTGCAGGTGTCATAGAGACCCTGTATACAACAGGTAAGACACTTGTCATGCTTCTCTGATATTCATATGGTTTTCAATGGCAAATTGATGTTTGGAGTGGGCTGCCAGGTCCTTCTCCCAAGCCTATAGCACCTGGTGTTCCTAGGTGGTCTCCTATCCAAATACTAACAAGGCCTGACCCTGCTTAGCTTCCACAGTGGTACGGCTGCAAGTGTGCCTTTCTTATAGGTTTCTATAATTTCTTCCAGATTCTTGAGCTGAAAGCTTAGATCATGGATTTTCAACCATTCTTACTTTCTTATGCATGCATTTTAAGGCTATAAATTTCCCTCTAACCTCATCTTTAACTGCATCTCACAAGTTTTGACATGTAATATTTTCATTATCATTCCTTTCAAATATTTTCCAATAGCTAATCATAAAACTCATGGGCCATTTAGGTTATTCCTTAACTTCTTACCTTTTAGATATTTTTAAATTAATATTTTATTATTAATATTTGCCTTAATTGCATAGAGTATACACTCTATGAAATTTTCAAGTCTTATATACTTATGAGTTTAATCTTCTGAAATTTATTGAGCTTTACATATTTATTTTAGACAGCACTTTTTTACAGTTAAGTATTCATCTCTTCTGTCTAAATCCTCATCTATAAAACTGTTTAAAAACACTTTAATTCTTCGTATAATTTATCTAATAGTTAATCTTTTCCCATTTCTCTACAAGTTTTATTATAAACTAAATACATAGCATAGTCAAACATAAATGAATATAACAATTAATGGTTCATATTTTACCAAATTATTCTGTAACTTGACATGGGTTTATCACCTCTTTTGTGTATACAATTGGCTATTAAGAGGTCATATAAAGTTTACTTTGAAAATAAATCAAATAAAATTATGATAAATTTTTATATTAACTAGAAGTTTAGTTCATAATCAGGATTGTCATTTGAAAAAAGAATAGCCAAGTTGAGTTATAATAAAAAAGCACTTGGATTATTAATCAGATTCTCTCTCTAGAAAAACTGTAATCTAAAATAGTGGTAAAATAATTGAATCAAAAGCATTTTTGGCAATTCAAATTATAAAAATAAATCTGGGTAGATCAATGGGAGATATTGGTATGTTGGATTTTTTCTATTACTCTTATATCCATTCAGCAATCCAATACTTCTCCGTACTAGTTTTTGCCTGGAAAGCATGATCCTACATGCTATTTTGGTTTGCTCCCTTACCATTTGCCATTCCTATTAATTAACCACAATGAATAACCTTAGCAGAATAGGTGGTGGGAAGAGAAATCAAGAATATTTTCCCTTCCCTAACCGAACTTTCCCTCCTTGACTATGATTTTGATAACAGCTGCATCCCTTGAAGGGCATGACTTCTGCATTTGCAGAAGGGCTTGAAGGTTTTCATTTGTTATTTTATTCATTCAATCGATTGCCAATTATGTTTAGGTAGCATTCTAAGTGCTATAGAGTTGTGTTGCTGTTAGGTGCGACTCATAGTGATTCTATGTACAACAGACAAAACACTCTCTGACACTGGGACATGCCTGGCACTATTGTCAGTGATTCTCTGATATTCATAGGGTTTTCAGTGGCTGATTGACTTTGCAGAATGAGCTGAGTCCTTCTCCCAAGCATAGAGCACCTGGTATTCCCAGGTGCCCTCCCACCCTGCTTAGCTTCCAAGGTCTAATGAGATCAGATGCCAGAGTGGTATGGCTGTAGACACTGAGTTGTTACCAGAAACTGCCAAAAAATCAAGCCAGATTCAGAAGAGGGAATAGAACCAGGGACATCACTGCTGATATCAGATGGATATAATCTGAAAGCAGAGAATACCAGAAGATGTCTATTTATGTTTTATTGATTATGCAAAGGCATTTGACTGTATGGATCATAACAAATTATGGATAGCACTGTGAAGAAGGGGAATACCAGAGCACTAAATTGCACTCATGAGGAATCTATACATGGACCAGGAGGCAAATGTTCAAATACAACAAGGAAACACTGCCTTTTTTAAAGTCAAGAAAGGTGTGCATCAAGGCTGTATCCTTTCACTGTACCTCTTCAAGCTCTATGCTGAGCAAATAATCCAAGAAGCTGGACTTTATGAAGAGGAATGTGACATCAGGATTGGAGGAAGACTCAGTAATAACCTACATTATGCACACTGGGCTTCCTGAAAGTGAAGAGGATTGAAACATTTATTGATGAAGATTAAAGAACATAGCATTCAGTATGTATTGTGCCTAAACATCAAGAACACAAAAATCCTTTCAAATGAGTCAGTATACAACTTCATGATAAACAGAGAAAAGATTAAGATCCTCCAAGATTTTGCTTTATTTGGTTCTACAATCAACACCAATGGAAGCAACTCAAGACATCAAAAGATGCCTTGCAATAGGCCTCTTTAAAGTGTTCAAAAATAAAGATGTTACATTAAAGACGAAGGTGTGCCTGATTCATGCCATGATATTTTCAGTTGCATCATATGATTGTGAAATCTGGACATTGCATAAGGAAGACAGGAGAAGAATTGATGCTTTTGACCTATGGTGCTAGAGACAAGTATTGAATCCACCATGCACTGCCAAAAGAACCAATAGATCCATTCTAGAAGAAGTCCAACTAAAACACTCCTTGGAAGCAAGGATAGCTAGACTATGTTTAACACAGTTTGGACATGTTGTCAGGAGGAATCAATCCCTGGAGAAGGACATCATGTTTGGGAGAGTGGGAGGTCAATGAAAAAAGGAAGACCCTCAACTAGATGTATTGACTAATGTCTGCAACAATGGGCTTAAACATAAAAAAGATCATGTGCCTGTCAGAGAGTCAAGGAGTGTTTGGTTCTGTTGTATATAAGGTCGCTATGAGTAGGACTCAGTTTAATGTCACTTACTAACAACAACCTACGTATGTTGTTTTCTGAAGGTTTCAAAAGAAACCACTTTCTTATTTAAAACATTTATAAGTCATTAAAGTCTGAAGACTAAATCATATTTTAATTACATAGAAAGACAATTTACTTTTGAAAATGTCTCATAAGTGTATTTTTGGTAGTTTTATAAGGCAAACAATTCTTTCATAAGGATTAATTATATCCTAATATACCTATTGTCATATTTATTTTCTATCCTAGGTTTGTATATTTAGCTTTTCTTTCAGATTTTAAAGTCCCACCTTTATAAATAATATATCTGAGTAAGACGTTACTGCAGCTGTCAGTTAAGAAAATAAGTCTTTAATTGTCTACAGACTAGAGCATTTAGTCATTTCATGGGTGACTTTTATTGATTTAGACTTGTTCCTTTTTTGTTGGTAAATATCACAACCTTTATTTTCTATTATCTGGGAAACATGACATTAAATCTGTGAAGTTTAGGCACAAGAGGAACATAAATGAACTTCTAGTTTATAATTTCATGCTCTCCAACTAGATAGATGACAAAATATTCTTTCTGAGATATAAGGTTTTCTGATCAGTATCTGACATTATAAAGACACAAGGAAAATAAGAAAGTATTATTTACTGCACACAGAACATTTATTCTCATAGTGGGATGTTACTGGTTATGATCTAAAAGTTTACCCCGAAAGTTTACCCCAGGGCCACACATCCATGAAATTTGAGGGCAATTGACCTAAATATAGTAGCAGAACCCCCTCGCTCATGTAATTTTTTGGGGATAGGGGAAGTTACTATAGCAGATAACATCTGGTTGCATGTAATATGAATTCATCTGAAACCCCAATGTAAACAAGTTCACCAATAGCAAGGGCCAGTTAAACATTCCACTGGCTTTAGATAATTGAAACCATCTTCTAAAAAAAATTGCCTTCAATTACTGGACTCCAGGAAAGAAGCAGACAGCTTCTGGCAAAGTACCAGAAAGGGCAAAGGAAGGAGAAGAGAGGGAGACAGAGAGAGGGAGAGAACACAAAGTCTGTTTTCCAGAATACAATGGAAGATCATTAAATATTCTACTGTATTTGTACAATAGCATGGTTAATGTCATGCCCACCCAAAAGATATTTTTAGTGGGAACACAGGATTAGAGCCTTAGAATGCTACCATCATGTACTCTCTTTTCAGATTCATGTTTTCAAGCAGTAATATTTCTAAAACATCATAGAAAAAAGGTTTTAAAAAATCTGATTCAAAATAATTCAAAGACAGGAATTTCATAATTTTCTAGTTCTTAATATTTTTTTCATTTCTTATAACTTGTAAACATGCCTGTGATTATTTATAAAAATTGAGCTATATACATTTAGTTTATGAATTTATAAACTAAATGGATGTCTAACAATTAAGAAGTTCACTGGCTTATTAAGGATATTATAGCCTACTTGTAAACAGTCTACTAAATAATTTCATCTTCTTAAAGTTTTTTCCATACCATCTAATCTCTGGAAAGGGTGAGTGAAACAAAATAATTTGCTTAACTCCTTTTACATCTTTAAAGGCTATATTTCATTACTCTGAATTAATTATATATGGCAACAGTCAACTCATCAACACCTCTGTCAACCTACTGCATTACTATGTTGTCAGTGATAACAGAGTTTTGATGGTAATTTGAACCATCTGCAAAAATACGTCAAAGCAAGTGAATTTTGAGGCTAGACAATCAAGTCTACTCACTTCTAACTAAAACGTAGGAACAATATGTATTTTAACTAGCTTCTACCCAGAAGTATTACAACACCTAAATTCTACAGATAAAGACTCCATTGTCTTTTATTTTGAAATCAAGACTATTAAATCAATTCTGATGCAATGCTGAAGTCTTGCTATAAAGAATGTTGTATGTGGGAAATTCACATTTTAAGAAGAGATTTCCCTTCAGAAAATGATCCTAAAGTCACTTAACTAGAAAAGAGTGAGTTTTTTCTACTGCATAGCCTGAAATAAGCCCTAAACTTTAAGAAGAAATGGCTGCCGTATTTAACACAACTCTTACCACAACTTGTAATTATGATGCATATGTGTGTTAACAACTGTCTATGTTCTCCCCACTACTTCTACTCAATATTGTAGGAATCATCAATGCTTTATGCACAGGAGTATATTCAGTGTCAAAGTGCCTGCCACCTAATAAGAGCTCATTGTTGTACACAGGGTTGCTATGAGTCAGACATCAACTAACAACAACAACATATCTTTTGGATGGATGGATGGATGCACCTATGCACGCATGACTGGCCACATTTATTACCATTTTGATCCAAATATTTCAAACTTTTTAGTTCTTTGTTTACCTGTAGGCCTGAAAAACTGGCTCATGTGGTGCGAATAGGAAAACTGAATTCAATTCCATGCTATGGCAGAAGAATTCCAAACTCTGGTCTATTGTCCATGAAAATACTTCCCCTTGCCATTTGTCTTTACACTTTATATATCCATAATCATCTTGCTCCAAAGGAATTAGATCTATTTTGAAAGAGAAGTCAATGTGCAGTCTTTATCAAATGCTTTTTGAAGTAGGCAATGCATAAGTAATAACTTAATACACTGAAGGCTGATAAGAGAATAACTAGGTCCCTATCTAGATCCCTATCATAATCCTGTTTTTTTGAGGCAAGAGTCATTGAGAGCATTATCTATTTAAGCCTCTGCTTCTGTGCAAAGCACACAAAATAAATTCTTAAGGTCTGTCATCTCGAGGAAGTCTGATTAAAATGAGGCTTGAGTAATTTAGTGAAGAGGGTGAGGGTTTTTCTTACTGTAACATTTAGTCAGAATCTACTTGAGAACTGGGTGTTTGTATTTGATGTGTAGTCAGTTCCTTAAAAAGATGACACAGAATTGTTATGGTGTAACTAACAATATAAAAGACTTCTATTCAAGTACTGGCAGTGATCAGTCATCTAGGAAATGGGGGCAGAGAAGGGGATTTATTTTTTTGTTAACTTGCCATTTCCAATGACATCATTTAAGGTTTAAGGATGAGAAAAGGCAGACAATGTTTGAAGCCATTTCCTTTCCTCAGCAAGCTATTAGGAACAGAAACAGGCCCAGGAAACTGTGTATAGGGTAAGAAACTAGTTTACTACAGCCTGAGGAATTTCACATGAAAACTATATAAATATAACAGGGACAGTATCACAGAAAGACACTGGATCCTGCCTGTTCTTGGAATAAAAGGTTGGCTGCTCACATTTCTTTCCTTCCTTCCTCTGTCCCTCCCTCCCTCCCTTCCATTTTTCCTTCCATCCTTTCGTCCCACTGTGTAGCCTAGGCTAGACTTGAACTCACAGCCCAACTGACTCAGCCTCCCAAATGCTAGAATTCTAGGCATACACCACCATGCCTGGCTTGTAGTTACTTTTATTTTCAGGTAAAGGGTAAAAGCACCTTTTATTTTACTTCTATGACCTTTTCTCGGGTTCCCAATCAATATAACATGAGCACTCCCAAAAGACAGATGCATTTGCTGGGTATGGTGGTGCACACTTAACCCCAGCACTGGGGGAGGCTAGGGCAAAAGGATCTCAAGTTTGAGGCCACCTTGAGGTACACAGTGAGACCATGTTTTAAAAAAGAGAGAGAAAGAGAGAGAGAGAGAGAGAGAGAGGAAAGGAAAGGGGAAAAAAAAAAAAGACAAATGATGCATTGCCATGCCCTTCACCCATCCCCTCCCTATCATTTAAAGAGACCCTAATGATAACTTTCATGGGGACTTCCCCCAAACCCAAGACTGCTAGTTAGAGTTCTGGAATATTAAAATCACTTTACATATTAACAGTAAAAATGCTAGCTCTCAGTTCTCTTGGTTCTTATGAGAACAACCATATATGGAATTATCTAAGCAAAAATCCCTGGTCCTGATAGAGTCTAGTCTCTAACTCCAGAGACAACTGAACAAAGCGGGCTAGCCAATGGGTAACTCCCAAAATAACCACCCTTAGTTTCATGACTCACTCAAGTTGTGTTACTCCTTCTCTAGCACTAGCTAAAGTTTTATTCTTTACAAAGCCTAAATTCAACATTTTTCACTTGTTGTTTACCTCCTATTTATTAAACCTCAGGCTGATCACATTTTCAAAATCCTTTCATGGACATAGGTAAGCTGTCTCCTCTCTGAAGCTCAGGATTTCTGACTTCAAGTAAAGCACAGGCCACTGAGTCAGTGAAATGACTAATGGATCTTTCTGCCTATCTTAAACCACCAGCTGTCTGTCAAAACTGACCTAATCTGAAGATCACTTCAGAGTTATGCAACCACACCTCATCCCAAGACTCCCAGAAAAAGTTACATTCTCTTTATTTATTTTCAACAATGGTTAATATATTTTTGCATGTATCTGAACCAGATGGGGTTCTTTCAGATTTTTCTTTAAATGAGAAGCCTGATGTAAGCAGAGGCTGAGACGGATGGGATTTTTTGAATCTCATCTCAGAATCCTCTGTTAAAGGGACAAAGTCCCCCCACTCCTCCTTTGAAGAGCCGTAGGACGGATAACAAAAAGGAACAAAGTTTAACATCAGAAAAAGAAAAGGGAAAGATAAATGTTCCTACCGGTCCATATAATGTTCTTATGGCTCAAATTCAGGATCTGAATAAAGGAATGAAACAGTTACAATTTATTCAACCTAAGCTTCAACTTGTCAATTTCTTGTTTGGACCTGAGCCTCAATTTAGTGGACTAATGTCTTTTAAAATTTAGCATAGCAGACACTGCTCATTACACCCTACCCTTAAAATGGAAAAGTGAACAGCCAATTTGGGT